>JAZGTL010000021.1:3832500-4110000 GCA_037349345.1 Oemleria cerasiformis
TGAACATGAAGATGAAGGTGAAGATGAAGAGAGAAGAGAAAAAAAGGATGCAGAGGCAAAGGAAGAAGACGCAACCTTCCCCATCATCTTCATCTGGAGTTCTTCATCATCATGTTCATCAGATCTTCATCATCTTCATCACAAGCCTTCCTTCTTTGTGGAAAAAAGAAGAAGAGAGAAGACAGAGTGAAGAGAGGAGAGAGAGATAAATGAGAAATTGCAAATTAGTCCTTATAGGGTATATATAGGTTGTTCTAAAAATTCAAATATCCCTTTTTAATTTCTTGTTTTGGTTCCTAAAATGAAATGAGGGATTTCAGGTTTTTTTTTAGCAAAAGAGGGATTTTTGCTAATTCCCCTTAATATATTTAGTTTGTTGAAATAACATTATTGAAAAAGAAAACAAATATGCATATAAAAAAGAGAAGTATGTAGGTAGCTAACATATATGTAGATATATATAATTAAAGGCGAGGTAGCACGAGGGCGTACCTATGGATGGAGACTGGTTCCATGTCATCAACTTCCACAATTTCATCATCATCCTCCGTTACTTCATCTTCATGTTCATCCCCTGCTGTCATACTCACAAGCGGCTCCTTCATGGATGAAGGAGTACTTGCTGCAGACGATGAATTAACCCACTTCTCACTTAGATACATTTCAGCCATATCCTCATCATCATCTACCAACTGTTCTACCTCATCCATTACCTGCTCCACAGATCCACCAAGATGCATATATTATTTATGCATATATATATATATATATATATATATACTGACGAAAAGATGTTCAATAAGCAAAAAACTAATAACCTTCTGAACACGTCCAGTTATAGCAACCAAGCGGCTTTTGATTTGGCGAACCCGTTCCAAATTAAGACTACTTATCTTTGAACTCAGCTTGTCCAAAGCTGGATAAGCTTCTTCCTCCAATCTCTTTGCCTACCATTTTCACAAAATATTTATATATAAATACAAAAATTGAAATACAAACAACCTCAAAAAAAAAAGATCAATAATTTTTTAGTATGAATTCATACATACTTCATTCTCTAAGCAAGTGCAAGCAGATTCAAGACAAGCCTCCAATGCAACAAACTCAAATGGAAGAATCTTTGATCCACACAATTCATCCTTCACAACTTGATCATCGCCAAACCCACTTGGAGAATTCAGTAAATTCTCATCTCTTAGTGATGGCTCATCTCCAGCCAAATCACACAACCTTGTCCACCTGCTGGACCCACTTTCATACAATAAAGGTGCTACGGTGGCCTGGTGATGGCGGCTGAGCCGCAGTGAAGCTCGTCGGCGAAGGGAATGAGAGAAGGGTCCCGGGAGTTGAGCAAGAGAACCTCATGGGCGGTGACGATGGCTTTGATGTGCTCAAGGTTTATCACGATCGCTCTCTCTCGGCCCAGCACGGTGGACGGGTACATCAGAACCGGGTCCAGGATACGGAGGTCCCGGGCGGGCAGGCCCGTGCGCCGCATGATAACGTGTTTCCCGCCTCCACTACCTGGGTTCTCCCAGTTGAGTCCATTAGCAGCCAGGGCCGGACCCCAGTCGTGCCCTTGGAGCTCTTCTTCCGCTGCCCCCCGGGCAGCAGGCCCATTAACACGGTGGAAGTGGGTTGGGTTCGGTCCGGGTTGTCGTCAGGTTGGGGCAGTTGATGATGATGAGGAGATCTCAATCTCATGGTCATGGCTTTCGCTGAGGTTGGTTCTTTGTGGAGTAGGTATATATGGAAACAGCCAGTCACTCCCAAGTAGTAATTACACCAATTAAAAAAGAACAAAAAAAGTTATTAGTTGGTACCGGCACGTGGTTACATTATGCTTTCACTTCACATATTTTAATATAAGCCGACAAAAAAGTTCAAATTCTCTACTTTTTAAACTATAATATCAATAAATATTTATTTAAATAATAACATGTGTACTGAATATGCCATATAATCGTAAAATTGTACGTATAATAATCTCTCCACGACGCAGATAAAATCATGGATGAAAATATCCACAATATCCGTGAAATTTCCATCGATATATCCGTATTTTGGAGTATCGACATTAAAATAGGGGAAAGAAATATTCATGATATTTTCGTGAATACATCTGTATTTAAGGGTCTTGGTATAAAAATAAGGGGGGAAGAAAAATCTCTCCTCAATTTCCATGATATAAGTATTAGTCTTATATAAATATTATTTGGTGCTTAAGTTTTTCCCAAAATTTCATTCAAAATTTTCAAATTTTGGACTAAATTTCCAACAATTTTTTGTTGAGTTTGAACAAAATTGATATCGATATCGAAATATTCGTCGATATTTTCATATTTTCATAAATTGAACTATCGATATTTCCGTAAAAAAACAATATTTTCTTCATTAGATATACTAGACATGGCCTTATTCAATTCTAAATTGGCTTTTTCAAATAAAAACAAAAGGAAAATTTTTTAATTTTTGTTTGAATCATCTATTACATCACCCACCAAATGACCATTTTTTTTTGTTTGCCAACATATTATAGCAGACTTATCTCTTGACTTCGAGATTTAATTAGTTTATGAAATTTCTTATGAAGGAAGACTCAGAACTTGAAATCTATTTACATTAACAATAACTACGTAGATTTTATACGTTTTTATAATGTTTGTACAATGACTAACCAAACAATAATCGATATAACAGAAGATTCGAAAGACCACTTGGATCAGGCTCAAGCCTACTATCAAGGCCCATCACGAAGCTCATCACCAATATCTAAATCTAGGCCTTAACCTAAACAAACCCTTCACTTTGAGGGAAGCCATTCATTAGACATCACCCTCTACTTTATTTCTCTAGTACTCTCATTATCTCAGTAAGGCTCATAGATTATGTATCATGTACCAAAACTATTACATTATTAAGGATGGCCTAATCTCGTGAATATAGTCTGATTTGTGTGAAGCACGTATATCTTCGTGTTTTGAGTTTTTGTGTTACCTTGACGGATCCATTAGTCTATTTTTGGGTCCAATACATAAAATTCCTTTAGATATTGAAAATTAGACTAACGCCTCTGAGATTTAAGATGCTTTCATATAACCCCCTTGTGTGAAAAGTTAATTAAAAAATTAGATGAAATCAGCATAAAATGACAAGTTATCCTTCAAATAAATTGTATAATGTAGAAAAGATGGTTGCCATAAGTTGAAGTTTAATGCCACGTGGGCTGAACAGTGAGATGAATGAGATAGTGTAGGTAAACTTTCTCTTGGATGAAGTTTTGGTTTTGCTTTGATTTCATTCAAGGAAGGTTGTTTGCCTCCTGCCCGAAGAGCCTTACTATTTTCCTGCGAAAGCACCCTTCGCGGTTGATGAAGTGAGCCAAAAGAATAACATATGATGTAGGACGAACTAGAACTCTTTTTCTAGTCCTAGCGCTGGATAAATCAACTGACAATCGTGCTTATTCCGCACTGCTTACAGTAGACCGCGTCGCCCTTTTTAATTACATCTATGTCAATCGAAACCTTCAAAGGAAGCGGAGAATTACTTCACCTCGGCGAGTTTAGTGACTTTTTTTGAAGGGACCTCATAAGGCCCTTAACTCCCTCCACGTCCGAAGGGGGTATGGTCGATCGAGTTGCTAGAGAAAGAAATAACTTCATATATTCAGTATATTTTACAACACGTTATCAACTTGAAAGCCTCTTTATAGTATGTTTGGACGAGGAACTTCAAAGTCCTAAGTAATTTAGGCTAAATTAAGTACATATGAGGAACTTCAAAGTTTTAAGGGATTTCAAATGTTTAGATGCAAAGCATTTAGATGAGATTTGTAAGTAACACCTTGATAGGTGTTACTTTAGAAATTCCTTGTCTAGTTGTTTTGCTATACTCATGTGAAATCCCTTGGTATTTTTGAAGTTCCTCATTTTTAACTAATTTAACCTAAATTCCTTAGAACTTTGAAATTCCTTGGAACTTTGAAATTACTCCTCCAAACATACTTTGACAGGATCCTTCCTGAATTTCCCCTTGAAATCTGTGAAAGCCCTGCTCCCGTCTGACAACCCCTGACAGCTCAAAATAATTCCTGAAATACCCTTACAAGTCCAACCAAGAATCTATCAGAATTCTACCGAAAATTCGGCAGAATCTCCCTAGTAAATTGGTCATTCCGTGTTCCCGAGAGTATGATGGAATTCTCCATAACATACCTCGTATCATCCCGAGAGTATGATAGAATCCTCCATAACATACCTCATATCATCCCGAGAGTATGATGGAATCCTCCATAATATACCTCATATCATCCCGAGAGTATGATGGAATCCTCCATAACATACCTCATATCATCCTGAGAGTATGATGGAATCCTCCATAACATACCTCACCGAGAGACTCCCACCAACCCTCCCACCAGGGTCAAAACCTAACCCACCATCCTTGGCCGAAACCCCAAAACCATTAGATACGCAGGCCTAATCCCAAATACGTAACCCCGGGACTAAGCCTAAAATCCATAAAACCAGGCATAGCCACAAAACCTTGAAAACCAGGCTTAAACCCAAATTATATAATTCAAAGTCATTTCAAAATCAATGGAACCGGGTTTAATGCCCAAAATTATATTGAAATCATTATTAAGAGTCCATAATCAAAATAAGTCACTAGAATAATTATTCTAAATTCTCGAAGTTCATAAAAGTTAATAATCATTTAGAATAATTATTCCAATTTAATTCATATTTGATAAGAATTTATTTAAAAGATACATTTATGCTTGAATTATAATTTCCAAAAACAAAATCCACTCACTAACAAATTCACCAAACCATATCCATAGCCCAAAACCATATCACCGGGCCTAAGCTCAAAATACTTTCAAATCACTATCCCTACTTACCAAAGATATAACCCATAGTTCCAAATCTAAACCATAATCAATAATAAATCAAATAACCCAATTATACTAAATTCCCGAAGCTTATAATTATAATAACGCCTTTTGGAATAATTCTCCTCAATTACCAGAATTCATAATTACTAATAAAAACACTTGGACCATATAATTAAGCATGGTTGACAATCTAGGAAGCTATGTCGACTCACCTATAAGTTTCAGGCGAGCTCGAACCCAAGCTATTCGTTCCTCCGTGACCTTTGGAGCCACTAAGCCTATGGATGCCAGAAATTGGGCTGGAAGCTCCGACCAACTTTTGGGCCTTTGATTCTCCTTCCACGGTGATCCTCAAGCTTCAAGGAAGGTATGGTTGTGCTCATAGAGAGGAGGTGAACATCATAGTGTCCTTGGTTTGGTATGAAATGTTCGAAAAATTTGGTGGTGTTTTTGGTGTGTAACCATGTGTCTCACGGGGAAGAAGAAAAGGAAGAATAATAAATTCAAGAGAGAGGTGGGAGATTCTAGAAATATAAGGGGAGAGAGAGAGAGAGAAGTGACTTCAAAAATATCTAGGACGTCCAAATTACCAAAATGCCCCTACACTTCTAGACCCGTAACTTACTCAAACGGACCCTGATTTTCGCGTGCCGCTACGAACTCGTGAGTTCGAGACCTACGTAATGGTCCAAGAAAAACTTCCAAAAGTCTTCCTTAACAAAAAGTGACTTTCGAGCCCCGAAGTTAAAATCGTCATTTCCTAAATTAATTTATGTATATTCGCTAATGAAAAATAGGGGTCGTTACATACTTAGTATATTTTCTTCTAAATATTTCCTCTAAAACCTCTGTTATTCTTTTTAATTCTCCTCTTACCTCCTCATAATGACGATATACATATTCATTGTATTCTCATAACTTTCATGTTATTTATCACATATGTTGTTTATTTGTTACTTGGTATAGAAATATAAACGTTGAGGTACTGCCTCTCACTCTATATTAAAATTATTACACAGATTGGTGCAGTTTTATCCCCCTTCTTAGGGCAATATACAATTCGTTATATATGTAATCTTGTTAGTAATACTCAATATTGATTGGCACTAACGTCTGTATATGAATATTGCTAATAGATTAACTCGCTATATAAATGCTTTTTATAATATTTATATATGAAACCACGATGATATACAAAATTTAAACGATGTATTTATGCATTTATAAATACCATTTTGTGATGTGGTAGCATTAAAATGTTAAATATTTTAGGACAAACTACATAAAACTTCCCAAACTATAGAGGTCATTTCAAGTTCATATTTGAACTATGAAAATTTTCATCTAGGTACCCAAACTATCAAAACACAATATCTAGGTACCCACCGTTAGCCATCTGTTAAAAAAATCTGTTAAGTGCCTAAATGATAGTTGTGGGGTCATTTTTTATGCTGATATGGACTTAAAATAATTATTTTATTTTTATTTTTCTTATTTTTTAAATTTATTTATTTCTCTCTCTCCTAGCAGCGACTCTCTCTCTCCCCCCGACTTGTCTTCTTCCCTCACTCTGCGACAACGAGAATAACCATCACCACCGCCTTCGATTCCGATCGGCTTCAAACTACTAGTAGAAAAAAAAAAGAATTTTACGGACATGCATGCCTTGTCTGTCATCTTATCTCTGCCATGCGTGCCTTGTCTGTCATCTGATCTTTGCTGGAGCAGATGAAAGAGCACCTGACCACTGACGCTGGTAAAGAAATCGTGAAGAAGATAAGACTCGTCTATCAAATAAACATCGCACCCAAGGTCGGTCCCACCTCCACTCACCTTCCCTCCCTTGAAAAATCCCAATTAGCCACTTTTTTCTTGACTTTCTGAGTTGAATCGCATAAAATTGGATTCGATGAGGTGGTTTTCACCGTCAATCTGAAGAAAGGGAGAGGTGAAGAAAGGTTAGGGTTTCTGATTTTTCGATTGGTTTTGCTTGCTTGATCCCTACCCCAATTAGCTAATTAGGGGATTAATTCCATGTGTAACTTAAATGAGAGCTTGTGAAAGTGGGTGCTTTTTACAATTTCAGGGGCATGTGAGGGAGGGAAGGCAGATGCGACTTTTTCGTTCAAGGATGATGATTTTGTAGGGTGACGCTGGGGAAGATGAGCCCGCAACTTGCTTTCATGAGCGGTGCAATGAAGATCAAGGGCAGTCTTACCGCAGCCCAGAAGCTTCCATTTACAAGGAATATAAATCATCTATGATTGTGAATTTGTGATTGTGTTAGTAGTTGATGTATATTTTGTCTTTGCCGGCAAATCTGTTATCAGCTTGTTTAGTTTATTAATTGACACTATTTGTGGTGCTTACTGTCATGGCCTTGGGTCTTCTTGCCAAGAGCCTTGAATTGGGGGATGATTAAGAACTCAAAAATTCTAACTACCACCACCGCCGGCTGGCCAAAGAATCAAATTCAATTATCTAGAACGCCAAAACGGCGACGCCATTGACCGCTTAGAAGTTAACGGTTTTCAGAATCGAGGGCGGTGGTGATGGTTGTCATCGTTGTCAGAGAGAGAGAGAGGGAAGAAGATGAGTTGGGGAGAAAGACCGGGGTTGGGTAGGAGAGAGATATAAATAAATTTAAAAAATAATAAAAATAAAAATAAAATAATGATTTTAAGTTCATATCAGCATAAAAATGGCCCTAAAAATACCACTTGAGCACTTAACATATTTTTTTAACAGTTTGTTAACAGTGGGTACCTAGATGTTGTGTTTTGATAGTTTGGGTACCTAGCTGAAAATTTTCATAGTTCAAGTATGAACTTTGAATGACCTTTATAGTTTGGGAGGTTTTATGTAGTTTGTCCAATATTTTATGTTGTTTAATCACTTTGCTTCATAACGTGCACTTTCTTATTATGGTTCGTTCTTATACGAGTAATTAAGTATCTGAAGTACTAAAAGAAATTAAAAATGGAAAACTGAAGTTCTGAAATGTAAAACTCAAGTGAGAATTTTCGAGTACATTCGGATAATGTTTTTGGTCTGAAGTTCAAAATATTAGTATTGTTAAGAATCTGAAACTCTAACTTTGTGCATGTTAAATTACCTACGAATCCATATAATGGCTAGTCCATAGAAAATGGCGACTTTGGCAAAGATTTAATTTGCTGCATTCGATGTGTCTGGAAAGAACTACGTCTCATAGCCTCTAGATGCCAAGTTTCATCTTCGGGCGAAAGATTTTACTAATATTATTGAATAAGGAAATACCGCATTTGAACAGGATCGCATTGTAGTTTTAATTTTTCTTCGTCGCTATATTCATGAAGGGCTTAAAGACAAATATCTAACAATAGAAGATCAATTGGAACTTTGGAAGGTATTGGAAGAGAGATATGATCACATGAAAACAATGAACCTCCCAAAATCCCACTATGATTGAGCGCACGCACCTGCGTTTTCAAGATTTTAAGACAGTCATCGACAGCAACTCTGCATTTTTTAGGGTTAACTCCCAACTAAAATCATATGGCGGGGACAGTATGATCGATGCTGATATGTTAGAGAAAGCGTTCAACATTTTCCATACGTCAAATAGCAGCAATACGAGAGCAGGGGTTCAAGAAGTGTGGAGCTGATTTCATCTTTTCTTCTACTTGCAGAGCAAAACAATGATCTGCTGATGAAAAACCATCAGAGCCGTCCGATTGTGGTAGCTCCATTCTCATAAGTGAAGGTTGCTTCTTATGATGTTAATGCCATATCTTCTCGTGATAGTAGCCATGGACGTGAATGAGAAAGTTGGCGAGGTTGTGGACCTGGTAATAATCGTGGAGGTCATAATTATGACCTTGGCCCAAGGCATAATTCTAATTCATCGCTGGGAAACACAAATCACAATAAAAGGAAAGCTCCTAAAAATTTGAGGGAGCTTGTCATAGGTGCGGTGCTTATGGGCTTTGGGCACATATGTACATGTCGTACGCCAAAACATCTAGTGGAACTCTATCAGGTTTCACTAAAGGTAAAAAATTTAGAAACAAATTTCATTGACCAAATGGAGTCAAATACTTGATCCGAAACTGGACGTATCAGTTCAATTAAACACAAGCCATTTGATGTTTCAAACTTTTTTTCACAGAGAAGAGAATGAAAATCATGGGTCCGATGAGATCAATTTTATTTTTATGGTCATTTTGTTCTTATTTCTGCTATTTATTTGAATGTTTGTTTGTTTGTTTGTTTGTTCGCGATGTTAGATTTATGGTTTCCAAGAGCACATTCATTCCTAGTGTTATAATATGGATTTGGATGACATAATTAACTTTCCTTATTTTCATAGTACATATTATCAATAAATATCCACAGTGAATTTCGTGTATCATGTGGTTGTAACTTGTAAGTACTATCTTATTACTACTCTTTATATCTAAAAATTACTTGTAATTTAGGAAAAGGTGTCCTAACGAATTCACATAATGTGATCCCCATGAATTGCCAATTATTGTTTTAGGATTAAATCTAAGGGCGTGTTTACTTAGGGGTAATGTGAATCAAATCAAAGGTAATGATTCTCATTACGGAGTACTCATGCGTTTATTTGCACAATTATATTTTTTTAACAGGTGGGCCCCACTTGAAATCATTAACGAAATGGGTAATGAGATTAAGTAGGGGGGGAGGTGTTAATGATTCTCATTACCTATTTTAATTTTTTAATATACCAAAATTGCCCTACAACTTTTACGTTAATTACAGCCTTTTGTCACAATAAATTTACGCGTATCCTAATTTTCTTCTGAATACTTCGATACTCCGACGGCTTAACCTTTTAATTCTCCATACGCTCTTCTTGCTCCAGACACTTTTTTTGCTCCAAAGTAGGTAATTACATTTTTTTTTTTATTCTTCTACTTTCCTTCACACCTCACCATGGTTGAGGTTAATTTATTTTTGTATTTAAAATATTGGCGGTGTATTCTTTTGTGGTTACTGGGGTTGGTATGTGTTCAGAGAATGATCAGACAAGAGAACGAGATGATGGAAAGGCTGAGAAAAAGAAAGGGCATTTTAGTAATCAATTAATTTTTATTCCGATTCATAACGATTAGTAAACAATAACCAAGGATGAAAATATCATTTTTCAAGGAAATATTGACAATCAAATTTATGGAAATATCGATGGATATTTCGATATCGATATTGTTCACGGTCAATTAAAAAATGTTGGAAATTTAGTTCAAATTTTGAAAATTTTGAACGAAAATTTGGAAAAAACTTAAGCACCCAATAATATTTTTATAATACTTTTATAAGACTAATACGGATATCGTGGAAATTGGGGGAAGATTTTTCTTCCCCCTTATTTTTATGCTGAGACCCTTAAATACGGGTATATTCACGGAAATATTGTGAATATTTCTTCCCCCCGTATTTTTATGTCAAGATCTCAAAATACGGATATATCGACAGAGATATCGTGGATATTGGGAATATTTTCATTCATAACGATAATAATGAATATCAATGTCATTACTGTTTTAATTCTATATAGTTAGTATGTCAGGACCCGTCCCGAATTTCCCCTCGAAACCCGGGAAGAACCCTGATCCCGTCTGACAACCTAAGAAAAGGTTCCCAAAATACCCTTCAATCCATACAAATTATAATAACCATAATAAATACTTCCTCTTGTCAGACAAGGGACTTAAGCACTCAATAATTCCCGTAATTAACGACAAATCAAATGCAACATAATATCAGAGCGTCTAAGTAGGATCAAGAATAAAATTTAGATATCCTACTCAAATATACAACACAGCGCAGTCGGAATCCTAATGCCTCAGCCTCGAGATCAATGTTCGCGTCAACTCTACTCAACTGCCTGAAGGGGGATTTAAACACAAAAGTTGTGAGTGGACAAAAATAATCATTTATAAATTCATTTTCGAAGAAATACCTTTCTTCCCCTCCATTTATAAAATCATGCATGCATAACATAAAACAATTTATCATATAAAAGCATCATATGTAAATCATCCAAAATTCACATTTATCTTTAAAACCATTTAATTGGACTCACATAAAATCTGTATAATGAAAATACCTCGTGATCCACAATTTGGTTTGAAAACTCTCTTCAAATGAGTTTAAAATCATTTAATTCAATCTGGACACAAATTATCTCAAATTCAAATCATTTGGTTCAATCGGACACATAATATCTCAAAATCAAATCATTTGGTTCAATCTGCCACATAATATCTCAAAATCAAATCATTTGGTTCAATCTGCCACATAATATCTCAAATTCAAATCATTTGGTTCCATTTGGCAAATATCTCAAAATCAAGAATTCACTGTTCCCGACATATTCATAACACATCAGGGTATCCCTTGAGATGTGTTCAAATCTGTACAACTCTGTGTACCATATGTACTGTCTGTAATATCTGTACTATCTGTACAATCTGTACTATGCATAGACAGCTTCGCGACCCGGCGGAGCAAGGCCCCTCAACACCTAAGGTCCGAACCCTCAACAACTGGCAGAGCAAGGCCCCTCAACACCAGTCAGAGCAACAATAACCATCGGGACGGGAATCAGTGAATCAAATCCATACTTCGAAATCTTTGTTTCGCGGCCTTAGCCAAATTCTTTGCAAATATCATTTTATGGCCAAAATCGGTAAAATCACAATTATGAGTCTAAACCCAAATCACATACTCAAATAGTCACCACGTCAAAACGATATCAAAATCGAGTGCAAAATCAGGCCATTTCTCAAAACATACTTTCACTGAAATATTGTAAAATATGTGTCCAGTATCATTTCTAAAATCCAGAAATTCATTTCACTCATACTCAACAGTATTTAAATCAAAGATACATTTATGCATGCATTATAGTTTATAAATCAAAGTCCACTCACAAACCTGTTCAAGCACGCTCAATCCCGAACTGTACGCTCCCCTGAAGTTCCTGGAGCAGTATCGCCTGTCCAAATTAATAATCGGGATTACCAGCCAATCATAATAATCTTAAATATAAACCCCATAAATCCCGGGAGTCTAACGATGCTGTCCTAGAAAACGCAGCAACCTTAAAACGTCCGAAACAACCCCTAAACGACATCCGATCGACTCGAAACCTGCGCCAACAGGTCCGAAACGTCAAAAACTAACTGTCACGCGCCACCGTGACCTCAGACTCGGCCCCACGCGCCGCCACGCGCCGACGGAAGGTCGGAACACGCGCTCACGCGCCGCCACGCGCCCTCACGCGCCGGTCACGCGCCTGCTACAGTACCCACGCGCCTGGACCGGTCCAACCCGGTCCAACTCGGCCCGACCCGGTCCAACTCGGCCTGACCGGTTCACTCAACCCGACTGGTTCAACTCGACCCGACCGGTTCAACTGACCTGACCGGTTCACTCGACCGGATCGGTTCAACTCAACCTGACCGGTCATCGGCGACTCGCCGGAGAAGATGACCGGCTGCCCTCACCGTCGCCGGAGGTTGGCCGGAGAAGATGACCGGACCACCACCTCCGCCGCCGTCTGGTTTCGCCGGAATCCTCCATTTCCGGCCGAAACTCCAAGCCTTCCAACTTCTTCAAAACTCAACCATTTTTCACGAATTTTACGTCTAAATCTATCTACTCAAACCCAGGAATCCAAATATGAGCTTAAAACATCAAACACATACCTGTGCTAGCCGGAAAATCGATCGGAAAGTCCGAAACTTCCTATTCTCGGTTCGGCTTCCTCCGTGGTCCTCTCCTTCGATGGTTGGTACGGTTGTGATCACGGGAAGGAGTAGAACACGATTAGTGGATCAAAACTGGAAGATGAGGCCTTGAAATCAATGTTGACTTTTGTGGGTGTTTGGGTGAATTGCGCACGGTTCGGGTGGTTTGGGTTTGTGTGTTTGTTTTGTCACAGAGAGAGATGAGTGAGATGAAGATGAAATGAAGATGAGGATGAAACAAATCAGACTTATCTGATTTGTTACCAAAATATCTCCCCTCCATGGAAAATTACCAAAATGCCCTTGCACATTTAGACCCATAACTCTCGTCTACGAACTCCGTTTTCCGCGTGCCGCCTGTCTACGAACTCGTGAGTTCGAGACCTACGCAACGGTATACAAAACACCACCAAAAAGGTTTCGAAACAAAACTTGATTTCCATGCCCTTTAACAAGCAAGGGTAAAATCGTCATTTTACATAATTAATTTAATTAAATCCAATAATTGAAATTCCGGGTTGTTACAATCTACCCCCCTTAAGAAATTTCGTCCCCGAAATTCAACTCTTCCCTTGGAACAAATAAGGATACTGCGTCCGCATTAGTTCCTCAGTTTCCCACGTGGCTTCCTCCACGTTATGATTCCTCCACAACACTTTAACTAGAGGAATACTCTTTCTGCGCAGTACCTTTTCTTTCCAATCCAAAATTTGCACCGGTTGCTCCTCAAAAGTCAAATCATCTTTCAGCTCAAGTGGTTGCTCTTCCAACACATGAGACTCATCAAACAGATATTTCCGGAGCAAAGATACATGGAAAACATTATGAACTCTGGATAATTCCGATGGTAAAGCAAGACGATATGCCACTGGTCCTATCCTCTCCAAAATCTCATATGGACCAATGTAGCGAGGACTCAGTTTTCCTCGTCTACCAAAACGTACAACTCCCTTCCAAGGTGATAGTTTTAAGAACACCCAATCACCTACTTCAAACTCAAGGTCTCTGGTTCTACGGTCTGCATAGCTCTTCTGGCGATCCTGAGCTGTCTTCAACCTTTCTCTGATGATCCTTATCTTTTCCTCAGTCGTATCAACCAACTCTGGTGTTAACAGTTTCCTTTCACCCACTTCGTTCCAGCATAGAGGTGTCCTGCACTGCCTCCCATACAGTGCCTCGAAAGGAGACATCCCAATACTCGACTGATAACTATTATTATAAGCAAATTCCATCAGAGCCAGATGTGAATCCCAGTTTCCTTTAAACTGTAGTACACAAGCTCTCATCATATCCTCCTAAATCTGGATTGTCCTCTCAGACTGACCATCCGTCTGAGGATGAAAAGCTGTACTAAAATGCAATGTAGTGCCAAAAGCCTTATGCAAACTCTGCCAAAACCTGGAGGTAAATCTAGGATCCCTGTCCGAAAAAATGGACTCTGGAGTCCCATGTAGCCGTATGATCTCATCAATGAACAATTTGGCATACCGACTCATCCGAAAATCTTCCCGCACTGGCAAGAAATGTGCAGACTTCGTGAGTCTATCAACAATTACCCATATCCCATCATGTCCTTTCTGTGTTCTTGGAAGTTTATACACAAAATCCATCGTAATGTGATCCCACTTCCATTCCGGAATAGGTAATGGTTGAAGTGCCCCATATGGTTTCTGCCTCTCTGCTTTCACTTGCTGGCACGTCAGGCATCTACTCACAAACTCAGCAATCTCCCTTTTCATCCCAGTCCACCAATAATATTTCCTTAGGGTATGATACATCTTGGTACCTCCTGGATGCATAGCGTAAGCCGAACTATGAGCCTCATCAAGAATTTCCCTCTTTAGTTCCAGCTCATTCGGTACGCACAACCGACCATCCCTAACCAAGGCTCCATCATCCCTAAGCGCATAGTCCTGCCTGTTTCCAGCCTCTAACTCCATCCTGATAATGCACAATGTAGGGTCCTGGAGTTGAGCCTCAATAATCCGATCAATCAGCACAGGCCTCACATGAAAACTAGCCAACAAAGCCCCCTGGCTATCCATGTCCAGTACTATCCCTGCTCTACGGAACTCTACCAGTAATGGTAAGTAGACTGTATGCAAATGGGCTAAAGAACCCATGGATTTCCTGCTTAAAGCATCTGCCACAACATTGGCTTTCCCTGGATGGTACTCTATAGTACAATCATAATCCTTTATTAACTCAAGCCATCTTCTCTGCCTCAGATTTAGGTCTTTTTGGGTGAACAAGTACTTCAAACTCTTATGGTCGGTGAAGATCCGACACGTCTCCCCGTACAAATAATGTCTCCATATTTTCAATGCATGCACCACTGCAGCTAATTCCAAATCATGTGTGGGGTAATTCAACTCATGGGGTTTAAGTTGTCTAGAAGCATAAGCTATCACCTTTCCATGCTGCATCAACACGCAGCCTATACCCCGCAATGATGCATCACTATACACCTCGAATCCACCAGTATCATCAGGAATGGTCAATACTGGAGCAGAAGTCAACCTCCTCTTCAGCTCCTGAAATCCCTGTTCACAATCAGCTCCCCAGTCAAACTTGACTCCTTTCCTCGTCAACCGAGTCAACGGCCCTGCTATCGTAGAAAATCCTTCTACGAACCGTCGATAATATCCTGCCAAACCCAGAAAACTCCTCACCTCTGTCACTGTCCTCGGTTGCTCCCAGTTTGCCACTGCCTCAATCTTTTGGGGATCTACGCTGATACCCTCAGCCGAAATCACATGACCTAAGAATCCAACTTCGGTCAACCAAAACTGGCATTTACTGAATTTGGCAAACAAATGCTTTTTCCTAAGCATATTCAGCACCAACCTTAAGTGCTTCTCATGTGCCTTAGCACTCCTCGAATACACCAAGATGTCATCAATGAACACAATCACAAACCGATCCAAATACTTTTGGAACACCCTGTTCATCAAATCCATAAATGCTGCTGGAGCATTAGTCAACCCGAAAGGCATCACCAGGAACTCATAATGACCATAACGAGTCCTGAAAGCTGTTTTCTCAACATCCCCTTCTCTGATCCTCAACTGGTGGTATCCGGATCGAAGGTCAATTTTCGAAAAATATTTTGCCCCCTTAAGTTGATCAAACAAATCATCTATCCTTGGCAAAGGATACTTATTCCGCACCGTAGCCATGTTTAGCTTCCGGTAGTCGATACACAACCTCAACCCACCATCCTTTTTCCTCACAAATAACACTGGTGCACCCCAAGGTGAAACACTTGGGCGAATAAATCTCATATTCACCAAGTCCTGCAACTGAGTCTTTAACTCTCGCAATTCTGCCGGTGCCATCCTATACGGTGCCTGTGAGATAGGTTGAGTACCTGGCAAAAGCTCGATGGTGAACTCAATCTCCCGGTGAGGTGGCAATCCCGGAAGATCATCTGGAAACACATCAGAGAATTCACTCACCACGGGAATATCCTCCACTCTCATCGAAGTTTCCCGAGAATCAAACACATGAGCCAAGTAACCCTCACAACCTTTCCTCAGCAATTTCTCAGCAGTCAAAGCTGATATCACTCCACAGGGTAGTACCCTACGATCTCCTCTGAATGTAAGTTCCGGTAAACCTGGACTCCGGAAATCCACTCTTTTGTCATAACAATCAATAGAGGCATGGTGCATAGTCAACCAATCCATCCCCAGAATCACATCAAAATCAAAAATATCTAAGGGGATTAAATCTGCCTCTAATGCATGACCTTCCACTAACACTGGACAATTTCGAATCACGAGATTCGCCACTAACATATTCCCAGTAGGAGTACTAATACCCATGTCCCAACCAATCAGAGACAATTCTCTATCAGCAAATAATGTAAAACCCCGAGAAATGAAAGAATGAGTAGCCCCAGGATCTATTAAAACATAAGCATCACGGTTAAAAATAGATAACATACCCGTGACTACATCTGGTGCTGCTCGGGCCTCCTGTTGCGACATAGCAAACACTCGAGCTTGTGTATCCAACGATCGACCACGACCCCACTGTCTGCCTCTGGCCCTGTTGGACCCACGGGGCCTGTTTGTCCAATTGGCCCGGTTGGCCCTACTGGAATGACTCTGACTTCCAGCTGCAAAACCGGGCGTCTGAAATGTCCTCTGCCCCTGTTCAGCAGCACCCCGCCCCCAGGAACTACTAGCCGGATACAAATGTGGGCAAAATCTCTTGATGTGACCACTCTCCCCACAAAAGAAACATCCAGTGCTACCTGAGCTGCCACTCGGTCTTCTGGTTGATTGCACAGAAGCACCACTAGAACGGGCGAATGACTGGGGTGCCTGTCTGACTCCGCCACTGCCTGAACCAGATCCCTCACCCGCAGTAGATCCAGAGCTGTAACTGCCTCTCTTGGACGGTCCCTGGCTAGAGGTTCCAACATCCCAGCGATCCCTGTGTCGCCTGGAACCCCTAAACTGCTGCTGGACTGGCACACCCATGCTCAACTCTACACGAGCTGCAGCGTCAGACGCATCTCTCAATGAAGTATGGGCTGCAGCCGTTACCGCTGACCGAAGTTCGCCCCTCAGCCCATTTTCAAATCTGCGGCGTCTGTCCCTCTCGGTTACCACTAGAGCTGGTGCAAAACGAGCCAACTCTAAAAATCTCTGCTCATACTGAGCCACTGTCAAATCTCCCTGCTGTAGGTGTATGAACTCAGCCTCCCTGGCATCTCGGTACGAGCAAGGATAAAATTGCTCGAGGAACTTCTCCCGAAAGGTCGCCCAGGTAATGGTACTGACTTCCCAACCTGATACCTCTAATGCACTCCACCAATCATAAGCAGAACCACCCAGCAGAAAAGTGGCTAACAACACCCTGTCCCCCTGAGGACATCTCATAACCGAGAACACTCGCTCTAAACGAGTAATCCACTCTCTTGCATCATCTGGGCTAGAGTCGCCCATAAATACTGTAGCCCCTAATCTCTGGGCTCTCTCAATGTCTGAACCTTCAGTAGCAGTCCTACTCTGAAGTACAGAAGTCAACGCATGACCTAATTGTTCCAGTGTCTGCCTCATATCAGGCTCCACTGTAGGTTCAGGTGTGTCCCCCATATTTTCCGACGGTTGACGGAACTCGCGTCTCGGAGGCATTACGCTGAAAAGAACTATAACTCATCAATACCAAAATAATTGTACACGTAGTGTACAGTCTGCAGGAATTTAACCTAGTGCTCTGATACCAATTGTCAGGACCCGTCCCGAATTTCCCCTCGAAACCCGGGAAGAACCCTGATCCCGTCTGACAACCTAAGAAAAGGTTCCCAAAATACCCTTCAATCCATACAAATTATAATAACCATAATAAATACTTCCTCTTGTCAGACAAGGGACTTAAGCACTCAATAATTCCCGTAATTAACGACAAATCAAATGCAACATAATATCAGAGCGTCTAAGTAGGATCAAGAATAAAATTTAGATATCCTACTCAAATATACAACACAGCGCAGTCGGAATCCTAATGCCTCAGCCTCGAGATCAATGTTCGCGTCAACTCTACTCAACTGCCTGAAGGGGGATTTAAACACAAAAGTTGTGAGTGGACAAAAATAATCATTTATAAATTCATTTTCGAAGAAATACCTTTCTTCCCCTCCATTTATAAAATCATGCATGCATAACATAAAACAATTTATCATATAAAAGCATCATATGTAAATCATCCAAAATTCACATTTATCTTTAAAGCCATTTAATTGGACTCACATAAAATCTGTATAATGAAAATACCTCGTGATCCACAATTTGGTTTGAAAACTCTCTTCAAATGAGTTTAAAATCATTTAATTCAATCTGGACACAAATTATCTCAAATTCAAATCATTTGGTTCAATCGGACACATAATATCTCAAAATCAAATCATTTGGTTCAATCTGCCACATAATATCTCAAAATCAAATCATTTGGTTCAATCTGCCACATAATATCTCAAATTCAAATCATTTGGTTCCATTTGGCAAATATCTCAAAATCAAGAATTCACTGTTCCCGACATATTCATAACACATCAGGGTATCCCTTGAGATGTGTTCAAATCTGTACAACTCTGTGTACCATATGTACTGTCTGTAATATCTGTACTATCTGTACAATCTGTACTATGCATAGACAGCTTCGCGACCCGGCGGAGCAAGGCCCCTCAACACCTAAGGTCCGAACCCTCAACAACTGGCAGAGCAAGGCCCCTCAACACCAGTCAGAGCAACAATAACCATCGGGACGGGAATCAGTGAATCAAATCCATACTTCGAAATCTTTGTTTCGCGGCCTTAGCCAAATTCTTTGCAAATATCATTTTATGGCCAAAATCGGTAAAATCACAATTATGAGTCTAAACCCAAATCACATACTCAAATAGTCACCACGTCAAAACGATATCAAAATCGAGTGCAAAATCAGGCCATTTCTCAAAACATACTTTCACTGAAATATTGTAAAATATGTGTCCAGTATCATTTCTAAAATCCAGAAATTCATTTCACTCATACTCAACAGTATTTAAATCAAAGATACATTTATGCATGCATTATAGTTTATAAATCAAAGTCCACTCACAAACCTGTTCAAGCACGCTCAATCCCGAACTGTACGCTCCCCTGAAGTTCCTGGAGCAGTATCGCCTGTCCAAATTAATAATCGGGATTACCAGCCAATCATAATAATCTTAAATATAAACCCCATAAATCCCGGGAGTCTAACGATGCTGTCCTAGAAAACGCAGCAACCTTAAAACGTCCGAAACAACCCCTAAACGACATCCGATCGACTCGAAACCTGCGCCAACAGGTCCGAAACGTCAAAAACTAACTGTCACGCGCCACCGTGACCTCAGACTCGGCCCCACGCGCCGCCACGCGCCGACGGAAGGTCAGAACACGCGCTCACGCGCCGCCACGCGCCCTCACGCGCCGGTCACGCGCCTGCTACAGTACCCACGCGCCTGGACCGGTCCAACCCGGTCCAACTCGGCCCGACCCGGTCCAACTCGGCCTGACCGGTTCACTCAACCCGACCGGTTCAACTCGACCCGACCGGTTCAACTGACCCGACCGGTTCACTCGACTGGACCGGTTCAACTCAACCTGACCGGTCACCGGCGACTCGCCGGAGAAGATGACCGGCTGCCGTCACCGTCGCCGGAGGTTGGCCGGAGAAGATGACCGGACCACCACCTCCGCCGCCGTCTGGTTTCGCCGGAATCCTCCATTTCCGGCCGAAACTCCAAGCCTTCCAACTTCTTCAAAACTCAACCATTTTTCACGAATTTTACGTCTAAATCTATCTACTCAAACCCAGGAATCCAAATATGAGCTTAAAACATCAAACACATACCTGTGCTAGCCGGAAAATCGATCGGAAAGTCCAAAACTTCCTATTCTCGGTTCGGCTTCCTCCGTGGTCCTCTCCTTCGATGGTTGGTACGGTTGTGATCACGGGAAGGAGTAGAACACGATTAGTGGATCAAAACTGGAAGATGAGGCCTTGAAATCAATGTTGACTTTTGTGGGTGTTTGGGTGAATTTCGCACGGTTCGGGTGGTTTGGGTTTGTGTGTTTGTTTTGTCACAGAGAGAGATGAGTGAGATGAAGATGAAATGAAGATGAGGATGAAACAAATCAGACTTATCTGATTTGTTACCAAAATATCTCCCCTCCATGGAAAATTACCAAAATGCCCTTGCACATTTAGACCCATAACTCTCGTCTACGAACTCCGTTTTCCGCGTGCCGCCTGTCTACGAACTCGTGAGTTCGAGACCTACGCAACGGTATACAAAACACCACCAAAAAGGTTTCGAAACAAAACTTGATTTCCATGCCCTTTAACAAGCAAGGGTAAAATCGTCATTTTACATAATTAATTTAATTAAATCCAATAATTGAAATTCCGGGTTGTTACATAGTAAACATCTCAATGGGAATGATTACCCCCTTCTCCGATTACCCACTTCTCCAATTGCCTACTTCTCCCATTACTCACTATTCTCATTCCTGATAAATAAACGTGTCCTAAATTCAGAGTTCCACTTTGAAAGTCTGTATTGGAATTTAGAATCTCAAAAGCGGTCTTAATTGCTTATATATTTTATAAGGGCTATCCATTGATTAGTCCTTGACACCAATATTGTTTATTCAAAACTCTCCTAACCATACTTTTGAAAATTTCCAATCTCTAACCACCATAATAATTACTCAAACACCCTGTAAAGCTTTTAATCCCTATTTAGTAGCCATTTTTCCTTTGTTTCTATTTTATGAAAACATTACTCTCACTTATAATCTTTTTTCTTTTTCACTTGTTCATTTTAAAGAGTAATATAAGGAAAATCCAACTTAAAACAAGATAATTAAAATCAAGAATTCTTCAAAAATACTTTTAAACTTCAAATTTGAAAAATCTTTATTATCTGAGATTAAAATATTAGATTAATCGTTTATGGTTTAGGGTTTAGTTCTTGGATTATGTGCTCAAAATCCAAAAATTAAATCATAAATCCTAAGTCATAAGCTATTCCATCACCACACTTACCTAAACACTCCCCACCCCATCTCTAAAACTTTCTATACCTTACCGTTAAACTCTAGATAACACGAATTTCATTTTTAATTTCAAAAAAAAAAAAATTCAATTATAATATATATGTTTAATTATAAATTTGCGCTCTAAATTTAGCATAATTTTTCGATGTCTTGAATCCAAGAGGTAGCATTGCCAATATATAAACATGCAAATAGATAAGGATTCCCTTGCTGCTTTGAGGGACCTGCAATTGCAAAAGTCCCAACTAAAGGACTTTTTAGTTTAATAGCTATGCTTCATAGTTTTTTAGCAAAAAACAGGTTGTTAAGGAGCTGTTATTAATTTATTTTAGGGTAAATTATACTTTATTATTCTATGATTTACATCTTACAATAGATTCATACATGATTTTTTAAATGTTACAAATACTTCCTTGTACTTTTCAAAACGTAATAACATAGTCATTCCGTTAACTATTCCATTAGTGAATCCGTTAAGTGATGACGTGTAATTTGTAGGACATACCTTTTAAGTTTTTGTTTTGCCACGTGGATAAAAAAATTAATAAAAAAATCTTAAGGGTTTAAAAAAAAACATTTTTCAATAAAAAAACTTAATAAAATAAATTGAAATAAAACAAAAAATAAAAAGTTTCTCTCATCGATCCCAGCAACACATCCCCTACATTCCGATCATTTATTTACACTCTCTAATCTCCACCCAGCCGGCGGCTGCTCCGCCACAATTGCCACTAGCCACAAGTACAATATCCCAGCCACTCAAAGCCGACACCACCAAATTACCATGACCCACCCCACCGACTAATTACTCCAGCCATCACCACTCATCTCTCTGTTTAAGGTACCTGTGAATTAATAACCCAATTTTTTATGTAACATTTTCGTCAAATTTTTCTTTGAATTATGGCTCAGATATGGCCGAATCTGAGCTGCACAGAGAAAGGAGACAAAGGATAGTGGAGAACGGACAACGAGGGAAGGGAGATTGAGAGGTTGGGATATGCATCTTCCATCTGCTTGGTTCAACATTGAGCATGTTTGGAATTTAACCCAGACGTCTCAGATTCATGCGAATTTTGTTCTTTTTTATTCAATTCGGTGTGAATCCGGATTGGTTTTCTCTGAAATTTTGCCAACAGAAGCAGTCACCAAAAGCAGAGGCTTCGTTGTGCCATCTCCATTGCTGCAGTGCTGCTCACAATGCCAACTACAATTTGGAACCCAATTCAGTCCAAATTCCAAACCCACAAAAAAAACTCATAGAAAAAATAAATACTGAATAAAATAGCATCTAAATGAATTATAATGAAACTGTGGGCCTCTAAATGAATTAATTAAATACTTTGAATGCAATGGTTCTAGCAAGAGCATCCAGATCTTCCAGCAACTTCCCAATCCTAATTCCATTCCAGGAATTCCTATATTTCTCTTTGATTTTATAATCAGATGTAAACTTGTAGAGAATAGTGGTTCGGCTCTACGTCGGAGTTCTGGCCTCTGCCGAGGAGCGCCTCTGAGCTTTTGGCTGACGGGGGTAGAGAGGGGAAATACGGAAGAGAGAAGATGGGCATTTTATTTCGCTCTGTTTATTTATTATTATTATTAATCAATTATGTTAAGTAATTAAAATATTATTTTGTCACGTGTTGTTTATTTGTCATTAACTTAAATTAAACGGTGATCCTATTTTGTCAACTTCAGTACTTAACGGATTTTTTAACGGAATAGTTAACAGAGATACCAAATTGTCATCTTTTGAAGATTATAAGTAGGTATTTGAAATATTTGAAAAGTCATCTATAAATCTGTTATAAGGTATAAATTACATATCAATAAAGTGTAATTTGTTCCTTATTTTATCCTATTTATAATGAAACCCTGAAACCCAAAAGCTACAAAATGTTGGGAAATAATTTGGTGACGTAATAATTAGTTACGCTGGGATGATGTATGCTACATTATCTTCTGATTATAATTACAACACTAAACTACGCATTGTAGGGAACATATATTTGCTAATCTTTCACTGAGAGATATGATTATTATTTATCACATTGCAATCCAAGGCTGCACATAGAAGACTACTAATGTTGGCGATGGTGATTGTTGTTAGGGTTGGGTGCGGATCTAGTTGAGTCGGATTTTGCCTAAATTACCAATCAATCCAAGGCTTTTGGATTTTCATTTATTCAAATCTAAACCGAACCACATCGAAATGAAATCATCAGTTTTGTAAATAAACCGGATCAAGTCGGATTAGTTAATTTTGAGTTTTGGACTCCTATATGTTCAGCCAATCTATATATTTAAATTAATTTTGGTCTCACTTTATTTATAACTATATAACCATCATTTATCAAACTATGATCATGAAAATCAAAATTCTTATTTATAAACAGGAAAGTTCACATTTTCCCTTGTTATATTGGTCTCATATCCGGCGCTTTTCGCACAACAACACACTCATAGTGGCATGATCTTGATAGGAGAAAATTTTATGTTTGAACTAGTTTCTGCCATGGTTGACGGGTTTAGAGAAATTGTGGGTTTCTCTGGCCGCCTTTTGTAGAAGATTGGATACTTAAATGAACTCTGGTTTGAAGGACAATAGAACCGGTTTGATAACCATTTCATTTCCTCTTATTTCGATTTGTAGTTGGTTTCATTGCGGCCCTTTGGTCACTTATTTTAGCTGGCTTACTCTTGGATGAATTGAATTGAAGCAATGACTTGAGAGTCCCAATTGAGAGAGTAATTTTCAGAGACCAAACTTTTCTTCATAACTTAAACATATTGTTTTGTTAGCGTTAGTCGCCCATGCACTCACCGTCATGAAGAAAGAATAGGTTGGTGCAGTTGTTAAGTCGTAAAAAAAATTCATCCAGCTATGGGGCAGTGAATTGTTGCAGGTTGGCGATGAAACAACCACCATGCAAGCCATTACTGAATAATCAAAGCAAATCAGAACATAGCATTCATGGAAGCATACCAACCTCCATTTATGATGATTAACAAGTAACAACTTTTATTCATTCATTATCCAACGCCAGAAAGCACGAGAACTTCAAGATCTGGGGGCCATTGCCTCAAGTACAGCCACAAAAGAAATTATTGATTTCAAATTTTCAATTCTAAAATTATAAAAATTTAAGAAGGAAGAATATCATGGGTGGGGTGGGGTCAATAAGTGCAAATGACATAACAGTTCATCTGAGAAGAAGATGACCCAGCTTCCATAGAACGACAAGGCAAACCTCCAATTAGTTCAAATGAATCAATATCTAAACAGAATGCTACGATAAATCATGAAATTCGGTAAATATGTGATTCGAAATTCTTCAAGTTGATCACCCATCCGGCATGGTTGGAGCCCAACACTTCAACACCAAAGAGACTGAAAAGGGCAGGATTGCAAATCACGTCTACAAGAATGGAGGTAATATCACCCATCGACGTGGATACTTGGGTCTTCCATCCTTCCCGTCAAATAACTGTAACGGAAAGGTTACAATAAATCATGTTAGATGCACTGGTCTCCTATACACTAACTCATTTAAAGCATTCTGGTGCTCAATGAATAAAACATATAAATGCTAAGATGCTATCCATCAAAATGGTTTTACCCGTTTGCCAAGAAATATAAATTTTGAATCATCCTAATTATAATAGAACCAATTCAAAACAGATTGCCAGCAATTACTAATCATGCAGAGTTGCAGCCAAACCACCCACGCACTTGACACACAATCTGTACATCAAACTATACACACAACTATATGTGACTGAATTTATTCTCTAGAAAGGTATTTAAATTTTAAATGAGGTATCAAACTGAGAACTCAATTTTCAGATGTGATATCATATACAGACAGCTACAAGCCTACAATGCAGAGTGGGTGAGACATAATACACTGAGAAACAAGTCTTCCTTTTAGAACCTTAGTAGAGGACAACTATGTGAGTATATGGAATATCATACTTGCAAATTAACGAGACTAAATGTCAAGGTGGTTCTAAATAGAAAGCAAGATGCTAGCTAAAAAAGAGACCAACATTTAACCATCAAACTCGCACAGTTATTAGAATACAGAAAAACAAAAAAAGTAACATTTGGCTTGCAGATCAATATAGTATAAGAGATTACCTTCTTCAAGCGGCGGTGCTTTGCAAGGGCCCAATTGGTCATGATAGATGCGGCAACTATAAGAAAGAGATAACTAGCAACTGTTTGTGTTGCAATATTGAAGCCCAACCACTGATAGATCTCTGTTGTGTAATTCGCACATGTCACAATATTGAACAGAAAACCACGTGGAATTTGATATCCTCCATTTCCATCCGGGCTTCGCAGGTTTCTCAGCACGATATGACAATAGAAGTTCGAGATTTGAAATATTAACCCCACAGCAAACCCAATCTTCATTTGGAGGTCACCAACAGGGGTGTAAAGTGGATGATTCATGTAGTAAGCTATGAAAGCTCCAAAGCTCCAATAATAAGCACAATTGCGGAATACATTGGACAGTGGTGAGGTCGCATGGCTGAAGCGATGTACAAAAAAAGTTTCCATAATACGTTTGAAGTAGTGGAAACACCAGTAGTAGAGAGCATATGTCTGCACTGGGTGGTTGGCACGATTTCCTTTGAAGCCCAAGTACTGGTAAACATTGAAGTAGTACAAGATGGGATAGAGGACCAACGGCCCCAAATACTCAAAGAAGAAGAGCGTTCTGTAGGACACTTGAAGGCCCAGGTCCTTGAACACCACAGTTACGTTGTCTGAGTTCCCGCTGGTATAATCTTTCAGACTCTTCTTGTAGTTAAGGACAACTGGCCTCTCTTTTGATCCTGGTTGGAGGGGGAGAGTAAGCCGCTGTCTTGCAGGATAGAACTTTTTGGCTGTAGACATAGGCAATGAAATCATGTTACGATAATCTTATGATATACAGATCCCCCTATATAATGTTATTTATTCTTTTTTCCTCAGTTCTTTTTTTAATGGTCGGGGGGTTGTGTGAGTAGGTGTGGAGTCTGTAACAGAACAAGGCATGTATAAGGATGAATACAATATCAGCATTGACATATATATACCAATCTAGAAATAGCATATGTCAATAACAAATAGTTCAGACCATGAACCAAAGTTCCAGGTTTTCAAACAAATCTGAAAAACCTTACATGTTTAATTATTTGCATTTCTAAAACAAAGAAACCACAATGTAGACACATGACTTCCCATGATTTATTCTTCATTTAATCTCAAATTCCGATGATATTTATCTAGAAACAGGGGTATATCAGATACTTCAGGTATTCCAATAACCGCTAAACAAAAAATTGTATTGTAGTCAATCTTAGTTAAGATAATGAAGCATCAATCACGGTATAAAGCAGTTTTCTTATGGACATTTAGACAAGCTACTTCAAGTCATGGATTTCAATTTTTCATAAACTTTCATACTTTAATTTCCTACCATAGCATTTACAAACTATAACACATGTAGGCTAAACGATGTTACAACATAGTTTGTTTATAAGTAAAACAATATCTGCCTGACAAGGGCAAGTTTTTTGGTACAATCACTCTGTAGAAGGTAGTGTGGAGATTAGTCCAAAAGTAAAGACTTACTAGTCAAATTATAATACGAGCCGATAAAGATGCATCTGTAAAACTTTATTCGTTAACTTATGCACAAATGATGATTCATAAAGCTTTTATAGTCACAATGTCTAAGCATATAGCACTCTATCAATCTTAATGAGCACAAAAGCAGCCTTAACAGACTTATACAATTTTTCAACAGCAAAGAGAAGTATACTGGGAACTTACTTCGTTTATGGATTGCCTCCTGCAGATCAGCTACTGTGGCCTGCCAGACACACAGAAAGACGAACAAATTCAGAGAAACTAACAATTGGGTTCTACTAGGCCTGGTAAAACATAAGAGAACCAAAACTTGAACCTTCAACTAAACTGAACCCAACCCAAATTTCACATCCAGTGAAATCAAGTCTTTCATTTTTCAAAAGATTGATTACGAAAGCTAATTTTCTCAGCAACCAAACAGAGATACAGAAGAATTACAAAACTAGCAAAATAGAAAAAGCCCAAGGTAAAGAAAAGCATACAGAATCACTGAGCTCGAGGCCTCCCTTAACAACTTCTCGACCACTCCTAGAAACAACGGTCACCTTCATCTTTGAGGGAAAGTGAGAGGGACCCACTTGAGCAAATGGATCAAGTAACAAAACCTTATAAATTTTTAGCTAAATTACACAACTTCCATTGCAGTTGCAGAGCATGAATCAGAAGAAGGAAATACAAAAGAGGGTATGGAGAATGAGATCCAAAAACGGGCGCAGGCTGAGACGGCCTTTAATAAGAATGGGAAATTGGGAAATTTGTCTCTGTGAGTTAGCTTGGGAGATATCGGATGTATAATAATAATGGCGAATGGTTGGGGTAGGATAGCTAACTCTTCATGCCCATGAACAACACTCAACTTCTCAACTCCTACTAACCTCTGCAATTAAGGGCTTTGCTCTTGTGGGCCATGCTTTTAACCATCAGCCATATCCAATATTGGAGAGCACGAACCGAACCCAAACCCGTCACCATCTGGTATCCTAGGTGGTTGACCCGCCTTGTATCATTTTTTTATCAATTGAGACCAAGGAATTAGATTTTGAGATATTCCAACATTAGAAAGAGAAATACGACTTCATCATCTCAACTTATGATTACCCGAGAAATAGTGTAAACTCCGGAGTTGGAAGAATTATTTCCCACTTTAGACACTTTTCACTTTCTTCTTCATCTTCGGCTTGCGAGAGAAGGCCACACTCCTTGCAAGTCTCGCCGATCATGGCTTACCGATTGTTCTTTGTGTCAAGGTTATCAGCCCAGGGCTTTAGACATGTAGACGGGTTGAGGAAACAGTGAAGGCTGAAGATGGCATGAAGCCATGAGAAAGGGAAGCCAAAAGGGATCCAATAGAAGGGTAGGATCCGGGCCGTCCCAATGCAAGATGAAGCCTAAAGTTTTTATCGTTTTAAAAATAAAATTAATTATAAATGAGATGTTATTTTATAGGTAAAAATTTTATCTTAAATACTACATCCTATATTTTAAAATTCAAAACTATAATTTAATTCAGATAACAAACTTTATATTATATTTATTCTAAAAAATAAAATTAATATCAGTCCATAAAATTAGAGAAACAATTTAGTTTTATGTGTTTTTATCCAAATTCTATGTTAAAACAAGTATACCATTATCCTGCGGTTTGGTATGCCGTATTAGACACCGGATAGGTTAAATAATCTGAAACTTGTGTTTGGTACACCCACGTATTATATAGCCACCGTTTTATTTAAGTAGCTTGAGTAAACTTATCCGGCCCTGACTCGCTTCTTTCATACGGAAGAAAAATGATGTGTTTGGTACGCCCACGTAAAATGTATTAAAAAATAAAATATGGCTTTGCATAGAATTGTAAAAAACCTAAATAATATATATGGGTCTTCTTTATAAAAAAAAAATAAGTAACCCTATTAACCTTTGGGCCTTAAAAAAAATTTTCATTTGGGCTATAATATTTTATTTAAACTAGATTATAAGGCATCAAATAGTTTAAAATTGATTATTTTAAATAAATCAATAATATGAGTAAAATCTATTTCAAAAATTGAGGTCCTCCCACAATATGAGGCCCAAGTCCTAGGCCTTACTCGCCTTGGGCTTGGGCCGGCCCTGGTAGGATGCAAGCTTCTTGCTGCCAAGGGAGCAAGAGCTAGTTGATAATGCACACTGTTTAAGCAATGTCCTAAGGCTGTGTTTGGTATGCCGTATTAGATACCGAATAAGTTAAATAATCTGAAACTTGTGTTTGGTACACCCATGTATTATATAGCCACTGTTTTATTTAAGCAATTTGAGGGAACTTATCCGACCTTGACCCGCTTATTTTATACGGAAGAAAAATGCTGTATAATTTAGTCGAACACGTTTTCCTTTCTCGTCTTCTCTCTTCGCCATCATTCACGATCCCTTTGTTCTCGATCTCGTCTGCTCTCGTTTGCCATCTTCTTCTTCGATTAGATAATTTTCTTCCCACTTTCTTTTTCTTCTTCGATTAAACTTTTGATATATTTTTAATTTTCATGCAGCATAATCCAGATGCAAAAAAATTGGTTAGGAAAAAGTTATCCCTTGTATGATTGACTAAAATTCATTTTTAGGAAAGACCGAGCAACCAGAGTAGGATTTGCAACTCCTACTGAGTTGATGGATGAGCCTATTAATGAAGATCCTTATGACGTAGATCCTTATGAGGTATATCCTAATCATTCTCCTTCTCTATCAACACCAATTGCTCAAATTTCTATTACTTCAACTAGTCGAAAAAGGAAGCGATCAACACCTAATGATAATAAAAATGATTTTACTTTGGAATTTAAAGAAATACTTACTAAATCGGTTGACCGATTGAGTCAAGTTTTAACAACTACACTTGGAAATGGATTGGAACCAAAGCCAAAAATTGCTTATGAACTGGCAAAGATGGATTTGTCTATTGATGATCAAATGACGGCGCTTAATATCATTTTCAAAAAACCACAGCATGTGAGAACATTCTTGTCATTGGAGGGTACAATGAGAGAAGCATTCATGGTCATGCTACTTAAGCCAAACAACCCTAATTGAGTCCAAATTGTTGAATTAGGTGAACATAGTTGTCTCAACAATTTTTGTTGCATTGTTGTTTTGATTATTGTATGAACACTTTCCCTTATGCATTTGGGTTGTAATGTTGCATTTTTCGGATTTTATTTAAGGCTTTTTACTCAAGATGCCCCCTGAACTTTAACTTTAATCTCAAGGTGGACCCTGAAATCGATTATGCAACAAAATACCCCCTGAAATCCATTTTTTGTCTCAAATTTCCTCTTTGGACAAGTCAGCATTTGAGTTGGCTACACAGCCATTTTAAGACTCGAAGCCTTGCTTGGTCCTCCACACGATCAAAGATGAAACCAGCTTGGGCAGAAGTTAGGGCTTATGGGTGAAGCCTCCGCCGCTTGAAACTGGGAAACCACAACGTCGGCTTTGCATTTGAACAACAACACCTTCACCTTGAAGTTGTGTGTCCTTCCCCGCCAATCAATTTCCTTCCCCAATTTGCCTCAATTTGCCCAAATTTCTTAAATTTGGGCGTGGTTCATTTTGGACCAATTTATTCATATAGTCATCTCTTCATCTACTCCATATATCTTGCACTCACACCTAGATGCACCCTCTCCCGAATCGTCAACAAGACGCAACATTTCCACGCCAATTTCAGTTACCGAGCTTAGTTCATGTGTAGAACAACTGGAGCCCCAAGGTTGGCGTATTGAAAATTGTGAAGAGGAAGATGGATTGTAGATGAAATAGGCATATGGATGTTGATCGACCGAGTTGTGGAATGAGATGGGATAAGTCTCGAAGGCTCTGGAGGCATCGGAGGCTCTTTGGAGGGTGATGGATTTGGAAATTGTGTCGAGGGTGGTGCAGGTAAGAGAGATGGTCGCAAGTTCTTGTGGGGTCAGCCATTGGGAGAATTAGTTCTGACTTGTCTAAAGTGACAATTTTGCCCTTGAAATTGTCGGTAAGTTAGAAGACTTGACGGAAAATGGGCATTTTGAGACGAAAAATGAGTTTCAGGGGGTATTTTGTTACAAAATCGAGTTCAAGGTCCACCTTGAGACTAAAGTTAAAGTTCATGAGGCATTTTGATTAAAAAACCTTATTTTTATATGGACAAATTACAATTTACTACCATGTAGTTTACACCTAGTAACAATATCATACATGATCTTTCAAATGTTGCAAATATCACCATGCACTCTTTAAAGTGTGACAACTTAACCCTACCGTTAACTATTCCGTTAAAAATTTTGTTATGTGATGTCGTGGAAAAAATGGGACCCACCATTTTAATTGAATGAGTGACACATAGGTGCTATGTGGAAAAAATATATAATAAATTAATTTTAAAAAATTAAAAAGTAACTTATTAAACAAAACAAAAATATGGTGAAGAACACTAGTTTGAGCAGCTTGGGAGCGGAGTTGAGTGCTGATGTCCACTGGTTTGAGCAACCGCTGATGAGCCAAAAATATACTTGTATTTCCCATATATTTAATTAGTTATTATTATTATTTTGGGAGGAATTGATACTCGAATTTATTATATTGACAGATTTATTCTAGAAGGAGTTTTTGGAGCAAAAGAAGGAAGTATATAAATGAAATCCCAATTCAAGTAGGAGAAGGCATATGCTTTCCTATTTATGTTCAAACTAGGAATTAGATTTTCTTATTTTTATTTTACTCCTTTTCAAAGTAGGATTAGGAATCTTTCCTTATAAATACCCAAGCTTGGCTTAGATTTAAGGAGACCAGAATTCAGATTACAATTCTCCATCTAAGTGCACGGAAAAGCTAGGATTTTGGCTCTCCATTATTCCACAAAACTGTTTCTTCTCTTAACTTTAATTTTAATGGAATTATTTCTATTCATTATGAGCATGAGTGGCTAAATTTCTCACTAGGTTTGGACCTAAGCCTTAACATGATTATGTGATTTATCATTTTCCTATGTTGTCGTATATGCATGCTTTGAATCTTTAATCACTGTTTAAAACTATCTTTATGTCTTAATGCTTGATCACCCTTAGGATATTTAGACAAGTAATTTGATGCAATTTTATAGGAATGCCCACCTAAAAATTGGGATTAGCTTCTTGTGATTAAGGATTGTAATACATCTAGGTTAAATGCCATAACTAAGAGATTGCATGGTTATAAAAGATTTTCATGAACTTAATGAATCTTGCATGTAGAATTAGATCTAAATGCCATAGACTAATCGCATGTTAGGTATACGTTTTCACTTGAATGCCCACGAGGAAAATATGCTTTCGAAAAATCTAACCTTCAAAGTTGCATGTATTGATTCATAGATTCTTTTCTAAGTCACATATGATTGTTAATGGTGAAGGTTGAAACCCTAGTACTTGTTTGATTGTTTAATTGTTTAATTGTTTAATTGAAATTTCATTCGGTCACCTAAACTCTTGCAATTTATTTAATTATTAATTAAGAGTGAATACTAAAATAAGAAACATCAATATCAGTCCCTGAGGAAATCGACCCTGCTTCCAGTGCTATACTACAATAGCCCAGTACTCTTGCAGGTATTATTTGTGTGATTTTAACCCTTGTTTTACAGGTGGGAAAAATCCTATCAAGAAATTGGCGCCGCTGCCGGGGTAGGCATCATTACGGGGTCTTGGGAAGGAACTCATGCCATTTACTTGTTCTTGGACAAGGTCGGGATACCCATCCTTCTGAGGACATAGGAGGACATTATGTGTAGGATCCTCACATATGGCGCAAACCTGTGTTGTCGTTGGGGCACTAGTGGTGAGCATCAAACTGTTGATCTTCTTTTCCAATTGGGTGATTTGTGCTGCAATATTAGGGGTACCATGTCCTTGCGCTACATCATAGACGTGTCCCCTCGTATGAGAGCCATCATCCGTCCATTGTTGAGATTCGTTAGCCATTAGCTCAAATATTTCAAATGCTTCACGGGCTGTTTTGGATATGAGAGAACCACCTGCGGATGCATTGACGTAACTTTTGGTGATGTGGTTGAATCCATCATAAAAGATGTTCATCTGCATGTCTGAATCCAATCCATGGTGGGGGCAACGCATATACAGATCATTGTACCTCTCCCAAGTATCATGAAACGACTCATTAGATTTCTGGGCAAATGCCAGTATTTCTTTCTTCAAAGCGAGAGTCTTGGATGATGGGTAGAATTTGTTTAGAAACCTTGTCTGTAAGTGTTCCCACGTTGTTATGCTCCCTGGAGGTAATGAATGTAGCCAAGCCCGGGCTTTATCCTTCAAGGTGTAAGGAAAAAGCCTTAACTTAATTGCCTCATTTGAAATTCCCCGAACAATGATGTTGTCATACCCCGACAAGAATTCAGATATGTGCATGTTTGGATCACTGTTTGGGAGTCCATGAAAAGTGGGTAGAAGCTCAAGCATGTGATGCCTGATCTCAAAAGTGACTCCATCCTGTACCTCAGGGTACACGATGTATTGTGGGGTTCCATTCCCACGTGCTGCAAGGCTTTTGCTAAGCGGTGCGCCGACTTCAGGTATTGTTAATGCCATTGGTGCGGGCAGTGTGATGTCGATCTCGGTGAACAAATCCGCAAGGAAAGTGCCTTGGAGTGTGAACCTTGCGTTAATTGCTTGTAGTTGTCTTCTTCTTCTTGCTGTTCTTTCAGGTTCAGGATCGAATTGTGCTAGAATCGGGTTCGTAGATCGTGTAGCTATAACCATGCACAATTAGATATTCCCGCAAGAGTAGAGACCTGTGCGTAAATGTTGATTTGGAGAAGTAGAGAAAAAAAATTGAAAACAAATAATTAACTAAAAGTAAATTAAAATAAGAGTAATCGGCACAGTCCCCGGCAGCGGCGCCAATTTCTTGATAGGATTTTTCCCACCTGTAAAACAAGGGTTAAAATCACACAAATAATACCTGCAAGAGTACTAGGCTATTGTAGTATAGCACTGGAAGCAGGGTCGATTTCCTCAGGGACTGATATTGATGTTTCTTATTTTAGTATTCACTCTTAATTAATAATTAAATAAATTGCAAGAGTTTAGGTGACCGAATGAAATTTCAATTAAACAATTAAACAATTAAACAATCAAACAAGTACTAGGGTTTCAACCTTCACCATTAACAATCATATGTGACTTAGAAAAGGATCTATGAATCAATACATGCAACTTTGAAGGTTAGATTTTTCGAAAGCATATTTTCCTCGTGGGCATTCAAGTGAAAACGTATACCTAACATGCGATTAGTCTATGGAATTTAGATCTAATTCTACATGCAAGATTCATTAAGTTCATGAAAATCTTTTATAACCATGCAATCTCTTAGTTATGGCATTTAACCTAGATGTATTACAATCCTTAATCACAAGAAGCTAATCCCAATTTTTAGGTGGGCATTCCTATAAAATTGCATCAAATTACTTGTCTAAATATCCTAAGGGTGATCAAGCATTAAGACATAAAGATAGTTTTAAACAGTGACTAAAGATTCAAAGCATGCATATACGACAACATAGGAAAAGGATAAATCACATAATCATGTTAAGGCTTAGGTCCAAACCTAGTGAGAAATTTAGCCACTCATGCTCATAATGAATAGAAATAATTCCATTAAAATTAAAGTTAAGAGAAGAAACAGTTTTGTGGAATAATGGAGAGCCAAAATCCTAGCTTTTCCGTGCACTTAGATGGAGAATTGTAATCTGAATTCTGGTCTCCTTAAATCTAAGCCAAGCTTGGGTATTTATAAGGAAAGATTCCTAATCCTACTTTGAAAAGGAGTAAAATAAAAATAAGAAAATCTAATTCCTAGTTTGAACATAAATAGGAAAGCATATGCCTTCTCCTACTTGAATTGGGATTTCATTGATATACTTCCTTCTTTTGCTCCAAAAACTCCTTCTAGAATAAATCTGTCAATATAATAAATTCGAGTATCAATTCCTCCCAAAATAATAATAATAACTAATTAAATATATGGGAAATACAAGTATATTTTTGGCTCATCAAATACCCCCAAACTTGAATTGTTACTTGTCCTCAAGTAAATAAAACAAAACTAAGAAAACATTGAGAAAAATAAAATGCCACTTTCGCAGTGAACTCGATAGTGCTGAGCAAACACTACACGCCTTTCAACCCCTAGGTATCCCTAGTAGGAGGAGTTGTGTCTCATGAGGGTTTACCAGTTACGATACCCACAAACGCTTTCAAAATTTGTTAAACTTAATTTAACCTTCCTTCCATTGAATATAAAGCAACACTCATAAAAGCAAAATCAAAATTCTCAAGTCATAAGCAAGTCTAAAAGAGAGAGCAAATCCACACTTTCAAAACAGAAGATTACCAGATTCTGGTGAGCAATCCATAAATCATATTCGTGTAATGTGAATCTCAACAAAATTGTAAGTGTTAAACCAGTCCCTCACTTGCATTACATCTGTACCCACCAACTGTAAAATCACTTAACCTATCACCATCCAAAGCATTCTTGCCTGAAATTTTTATTTTTATTTTATTTATTTATTTATTTTTTGTTATTTATTATTATTATAATTTTTTTTTTATTACAAAGGATGGAATTTTATTTAACATTAAGCAAGCTTTCTATCCAACCCATGTAACGAGCTTTAGATCTATGACTCCCAAATCAGATGACTTTTAGGGCACCAGACAACAAATGTCCCAAAGGATTTATTTACTCGAATTGGAAAGGCTAGCATGTAATTGATGGGTAAATGCACACCCTTATTTTAGGGCTTGGACTCACCTCCGATTTATTTATGGCTTTCACTTTTACGAACCTTGGACGATAACAAATTAAATAACCCACAATCTTAGGGTAAGAAAAATTAGCATGCTTGAAACAAATTTAATTTCCACAAATAAGTTGATGTGCATGTGCGAAATTGAATATGGTACGAATTGTGTGCAAAAATCAACTATATGTTCTTGGTGGTCATGCTCTAATATTTAATCTCACTTATGAATTTTCAAATTTCAATCATAGCAAATAGAGTGCATTAAAAATAAATTGGGAAGGAAAAATCAAATTAAATCTTAAACAAAATCTTTTGTAATTTTTTTCTCAAATGTTTTTTTTTTAATAGACACAAACAAAATGATAGTTTCCTACCCCCAAACTTATCATGCAACATGGCCCCATGGTGCAAAAAAGGAAAGGACAAAGAAAAACTAAAGAAAAGAAGAATGAAAAACAAAACAAAATAAAAATTAAGCATAAAAATAAAAGGAAAAGAAAATAGAAAGAAAGAAGAGCACCTGGGGTCGAACCAAAGACCTGAGCTGTGCTCCCAGCCAGTAAAACGGCGTCGTCGTGTGTCAGTTGAAGGTGGCCCGAAACGCTACCGTTTGGATGCAGGTATAAAACTCTCATCTTCAGACTTAGGGCTTCATTTCTCACCCTTAGCCGTCCATGAGCTTGAAAGTCGGAGAGAGCTGTCCCAAAAGCTCCGAAAATACCCACCAACCTTGCACGCCGTTATGCTGCTCCGATCACTTCCAGCTACGATCCACCATCGTCGTGAAGGCGAGAGACACCACGAACCTCCCCATCGCCGAGACCCAACTTTGTCCGAGAGAAATGCCTCCAAATGCGTGGAAACCCGGGCACCCTTCGGAGCCCAGGACAACGGAAAGGAGAATGGCTGGGACACCGACCATCACCACGCTGCGCCAGCGGCCGAGAGGGAACCAGCATCAGCGACCGGCAGTGGTCACGAGGTAAGGTCCTCGTGTTATCTCCGACCGGGTGCGTGAGCCATTGTTTTGTTTGGTATGTGTTTTGTTTGGTGTGATTGATGTATGGTCTCGATGCGGCTCGTGTTGTTGGGTGTGGAATCGGCTACTGGTGTGGAGGTGGAAGAAATGGAGGTGGCATGGAAGATAGACCTGGAGCGGGCCAGGGAATCGGACAGAAGCCCTTGAAAGGTAACATACCCTCATTTCTGCAAATCTGGTATGCATATGTGTGCAGATGTGTTCATTTGAAATGTGTTGTTAATGCTCTTGATGCCTTTTGATGTGTCTGTGTGGGCCATCACCGGCCGTCGGAGACGATGGTGGTGATGGTGGGTATGCAGGTACTGACCGGAGAGCGGGGGTCCGTGTAACCGTGCCCGGATCCGGTGCGGTTGTGGGCTGGAGGTCAAAAGTGGACCGAGCAATAGGCCCATAAGTAAGCTGCTGGGACATGACCGTAGTGGGCCAACGTACGATCGCAAGCCCACTCCAATGGCGGGAACACTTGGGGCATATGGCTAGGGGTACCCGGCTCGGAAAGTGGGCACGATGGGCTCACGAGTAAGGGAAGGGAGGACCAGGTAGTAAGCGTCGGGCTAGTACTGTCGATTGGCTTAGGCCCACGAGGAAACAGTCCATCGGAGGCGGAGGTGAAGCGGGGTGGAGCCACCATAGGCCTGGTCCAGATCGGCTGAGGTCCTCGAAATTGGGCTTGATTTGATAGCAGACCCAAGAGTAAGGCCCGAGTTGACCGCGGGTCGAGCCTCGATCGTGGTTGGGCCGGTAGTCTGTGTGGGTCCAAGTCTAATCAGGCGGGGATGTATCGTGGGCGACCCGGCTAGTGTGGACCTACCCGGAACTTGGGCCCAAGATGTGATTGGTCCTAGTAGTAAGGCACAGGAGGGCGAGGTTGGGTACCCACGTGACCGTCGCTTGAGTGGGCTTGGACGGCTTCGGCTGCTTGACTTGGGCCTGGATGCAGCTTACGTGATTGGGTGGGCCGGCAGGTAAAACTTTTTTTTTTTTGTTTTTGTTTTTTTTTTTTTTTTTTGAATAGAAACTGACCCAGACTGGTGCGTGTGCAGGCCCAACCCCCAAACTTAGAGTAGGGTGTAGACTCCTAGGTTATTCAATTCATTTGATGTAAAAGTGTTGTAATAATAGACCTAGGATCACGATCATCATCAGCCCAGGTATGACTCCTCTATCCTTGGTATTTAGATTTTGAAGCATATCTACATTTTGTTGTATGATTATACCCGACTGCTAGTGGATAGGGCGCGCCAATCAAATCAACCATGTATGCCTGGAATCACACGTAGTGCTAGGTAACAATAGAAAACGGTCATTGCATGTTAGTTAAGTAAAACAAAAACAAATACGCTATTGTAAAGGATATAGGTGGGTTGCCTCCCATTAAGCGCTTAAGTTAACGTCTAGAGCTCGACGTAGGGCTGGTAGGATCATGGAGTAGGCGGTTGTAGAGCCACGACATCCTTAGCTAGGTCGTAGGGTGACTCCAAATAAGGTTTCAGACGATGTCCATTAACTGTGAATTCCTTTCCGGTTTGGATGTTCTTTATACCCACTGCTCCATGTGGATGTATATGGACAACTTCAAATGGTCCATACCAGCGGGACTTAAGCTTCCCTGGAAAGAGTCTGAGTCTGGAGTTAAATAAGAGTACCTTTTGTCCGGGATGAAAGTCCTTTCTTAAAATCTGGCGATCATGAAAAAGCTTGGTCTTCTCTTTATAGATCCTTGCATTGTCGTATGCATCATTCCGAATTTCTTCCAGCTCACTAAGCTCCAGTTTACGCTGCTCTCCTGCCTCATCATAAGCAAGATTGAGTTGCTTGACTGCCCAGAATGCCTTGTGTTCTAACTCCATTGGTAAATGACAAGCTTTGCCATAAACCAGTCGAAATGGGGACATCCCAATTGGGGTTTTATAAGCTGTTCTGTACGCCCATAGTGCATCATTCAGCTTTGTACTCCAATCTTTCCTTGTAGAAGACACTGTTTTCTCTAGAATTCGCTTAAGCTCGCGATTAGAAACTTCAACTTGCCCAGATGTTTAGGGGTGGTACGGTGTTGCCACCCGATGAGTGATGCCATGCTTTGCAAGTAATGAGGCAAATGGCTTATTCAAGAAGTGCTTGCCTCCGTCACTTATGATAGCTCTGGGGACTCCAAATCTAGGAAAAATTGTACCTTGTAGAAATTTGAGAACCACCGATCCTTGATTTGTTGGACTGGCCATGGCCTCCACCCATTTAGAGACATAGTCCACAACCACTAAGATGTAGAGATTGCCGTGAGATGAGGGAAACGGACCCATAAAGTCGATTCCCCAAACGTCAAAAATTTCAACAACCAAAATGCTCTACTGGGGCATCTCATTGCGTTTGGACTGGTTTCCAACACGCTGGCAGCGATCGCATGCTTTACACCATGTGTAAGCATCTTTGAATAAAGAAGGCCAATAGAAACCGCTCTGTAAAATTTTGGTTGCGGTTCGTTTTGGACCGAAATGACCTCCACACGCAGATTGATGTGCAAATTGTAGGATACTTTCTTGCTCTTCACTTGGCACACACCTTCGAATAAGTTGGTCTGCACAGTGCTTGAATAGGTAGGGTTCATCCCAGAAATAATATTTGACAGTTGTTAGAAACTTTTTTCGCTGTTGGGATGTAATATCAATTGGAAGTTTGCCACTAACCAGAAAATTCACAATATCTGCATACCAGGGTGTGTGCTGCATGAGGGCGAAGAGCTGCTCGTCAGGAAAAGTTTCTTGGAGTGGCAATGATTCAGACTCTGCTGCAGTGGTGTTCACCAGCCGAGATAAGTGGTCGGCCACCACATTCTCACTCCCTTTTTATCACGAATTTGGATCTCAAACTCTTGTAGCAGGAGAATCCATCGTATGAGTCTAGGTTTTGAGTCTTTCTTGGCAAAAAGGTATTTCAATGTTGCGTGGTCAGTGAAGATAATTACCTTAGCACCGATTAGATATGATCGGAACTTTTCCAATGCGAAAATCATGGCCAAGAGCTCCTTCTCTGTTGTAGAATAATTGAGTTGTGCGTCGTTTAAGGTCCGGCTAGCATAGTATATCACACTTGGTAGCCTGTCTTGTCGCTGTCCTAGAACAGCTCCAACTGCATAATCGGATGCATCGCACATGACTTCAAAAGGTAGGTTCCAATCTGGTGCGGTGATAATTGGGGCTGTGGTTAAAAGTGTCTTCAGGGTCATGAATGATTCGAGGCACTTGTCATCGAATATGAAGTCTGAGTCCTTGGCCAATAAATTGCACAGTGGTCAACTAACCTTAGAAAAATCCTTGATAAATCTTCTGTAGAACCCAGCATGGCCAAGAAAGGATCTGATATCCTTGACTGATGTGGGGTGTGGCAGGTTGCTAATGACGTCAATCTTGGCTTTGTCCACCTCGATTCCACGGTCTGAAATTAGGTGCCCTAGCACGATACCGTGCTTCACCATAAAGTGGCACTTTTCCCAGTTCAAGACCAAATGCGTCTCTTTGCATCTTTCTAAAATAGTGGCTAAGTTGTCTAAGCAGTTGTCAAATGAATCTCCGTATACGGAGAAGTCATCCATAAACACTTCAATTATTCGTTCCACCATGTCTGAGAATATGCTCATCATGCATCGCTGAAAAGTGGCAGGTGCATTACACAGTCCGAAAGGCATACGCCGATAGGCAAAAGTGCCAAATGGGCATGTGAACGTAGTTTTGTCCTGATCCTCAGGTGCAATAGGAATCTGATTGTACCCTGAATAACCATCTAGAAAACAATAAAATGCTTTACCTGCTAATCGCTCCACCATCTGATCAATGAATGGGAGTGGGAAGTGATCCTTTCGTGTGGCTGAATTCAGCTTGCGATAATCAATACACACCCTCCACCCCGTAGTTAACCTTGTAGGAACTTGCTCCCCTTTTTCATTAGTACTAACCGTGATTCCTGATTTTTTAGGAACAACTTGTGTTGGGCTTATCCATGGGCTGTCTGAAATTGGGTAGATAATGCCCACGTCTAGAAGTTTTAGGACCTCACTCCGAACAACGTCTTTCATGATTGGGTTCAATCGCCTTTGAGCATCAACAGTAGGCTTGCTGTCTTCTTCCAGTAAGATACGATGCATGCAGATTGATGGACTAAGGCCTTTGATGTAGGCTATTGTCCACCCAATTGCCTCTTTGTATTTGCGTAGGATCTGAGTAGCTTGTCTTCCTCTAGGTCGGTGAGGTCTGCTGCAATGATCACGGGCAGAGTTTCTTGGTCACCAAGGTGTGCATATTTGAGATGGGCTGGAAGGGGCTTCTTTTCTAGCTGAGGGGCTATCTCAATGGAAGGATGTTGTGGCGTCTTTGGGGGCCCAAGTGCTTCAATATGAGGTAGCCACCGTCGATAGGGTGGTCGGTTGCTATCTAGTGCCGCTATTAGTTCTGCAATATCTTCCTCATTTTGGTAGAGGATGGGGTCAATGAGTGCTGCCTCTAGAGGGCCGGTATAGAGCAATTGTCTTTGTGCCATGCAGGTTACTTCCTCCAAAACTTCAATTCTGCTACACTCTGAAATTTCAGGGGGTCTTTTAGCCATGTCAAACAGGTTTGATACCACAATTTCATCTTGCACACGGAATGTAAGAGTGCCAGCTTCTACGTCTATCAGTGTGCGGGCTGTGGCCATGAAGGGTCGGCCAAGGATTAGGGGCGTCTCTTTGTCTTCCACCATATCGAGTACCAAAAAATTGATGGGTAGATAGACTTTATCCACCTTGATGATGAGATCTTCAATGATGCCCTTAGGGTAAGTGAGGGATCGGTCAGCCAACTGGAGAACCATTGGTGTAGGCATGAGCTGTCCTGCTCCTAATCGCTTAAATATTGAGTAGGGCATAAGGTTGATGCTTGATCCGAGATCTATGAGAGATTGCTGAAATTCGGAATTCCCTATTGTGCAGGAAATAGTAAAGCTGCCCGGATCTTTTTTCTTTGGTGGCAGTTTGTGTAGAAGGGCTGCACTACACTGTTCTGTCAAAACCACTTTTTCCAGGTCTGAAATTTTTTTCTTATTGGCGCATACCTCCTTCAAAAATTTTGCATAGGAAGGGATGTGCTTTATAGCATCTAGTAGAGGTAGATTGATATGGACCTTGGCTAATGTCTGCATGAAGTCAATGGTTTGTTGGTCTTTGTTTGAGCGGCGCTGCTGCCTTTGTGGGAATGGCAATGGCGGAGTGTAGGCAGGGACGTTGGATGGAGCAAATTGAATTTGTGGGGTGAATAGTTCAACCTGAGGTTCAAGTTCAATATTTGACTCGGTGGTATTATTTTCTGAATGGGTTGACTTTGATGCCTCCCGATTGTCATAACTTTTTCCCCCTCGTAAAGTCCTTACCATCTTACAGTGCTCGGCTCCTCTCGGGTTTGGTATAGGTTGATTGGGAAAAACCCCTTTATCCCTTTCAGAAATTTCTTGGGCCAGTTGGCTAACTGGCTGCTCCAAGTTTTTAATTGATGCTGAGTGTTTTGTTGATTCTGGGTAGAGATCTCAATAAACCTGGTAAGCTGCTCTTCTACACTCAATTGGCGTGGTGCGGCCGGTTGGGTCTGATTGTTGAGTGGCTGTTGATAATTCTGCTGATAATTGGGCCGGACCTGGTGTTGTCCATTCCACCCAAAATTTGTATTATTTTTCCATCCAGAATTATATGTATTGGGGTAGGCATCAGCCGCCTTTGGAGGTTGTTGGGCTGATGACGGAAGATGTGCGTGGTGTTAGCCTTCGTAGGGCTGTAGTCTAGTTTTGTTTTATCCTTTTGTAATTTCCTTTATCATCGAAAAAAAAGATTCATGGCTCTTGCTCTCCAAACCCAGATGACAAACCCATGTGCAGTTCGTGTGTGCATTGCCTTGATTTTATGGGGCAACGAAGTTGACGGCGGCAACGAAGTTGGAGTAGTGCTCAAAGCGATGTAATTGGTTCTATTGATTTATCGGGTTTTTAAGTAAATTGGCCATTGAATTCATTAATTGGAATTGAGGTGTTTGAATTTTTTTTTTTGATGGTAATCACTAATTAGTTGTTTGAGTTTAAATTGGGGGTTTTTGAAAATAGATTTACAAACTCATCCCAACATAAACCCAAACAGAACACAAAGATTGGATCTAGAATTGAAACTAAAAACAACCAGAAAATTAAATCCCCAACGAATTAATAAATTGTTTTTTTTTTTTGAAGCAAAGAGGGGAGGGGGAAAGGGAAGGAGAGGCGAGAGAAAAAAGAGAGCAAGAGCCATCTGGGATTGGAGAGCAAAAGCCATGAATATGGACAAGAAGAAGAGTGTTCTTCACTATATTTTTGTTTTGTTTAATAAGTTAGTTTTTTATTTTTAAAAATTAATTTATTATATATTTGTCACATGAAGCCAATGTGTCACTCATTTAATTTAAATAATGAGTCACATTATGTCCACGTCATCACTTAACAAAATTTTTAACGGAATAATTAACGGTGGAGTTAAATTGTTACACTTTAAAGAGTACATGAGATATTTGCAACATTCGAAAGATCATGTATGATACTGTCATTAAGTGCAAATCACATGATAGTAAAGTGTAATTTGCCTTTTTCTATTTATGACTCTAGAACTTCCATTTTACACATTAATCATTCCCAATACAATTATGTTATCTTTGGAAATACTCATTATTATAGAATTATATAAAAGATGCTCAATAGGTAATTTATTTATTTTAATTAAAAAAAAAAAAACCACGTAGACGACTCTAAGCGCTAGAGCCCATCCTATTACTGCTAGGGAGTTTTAGAACATATAACATGGCACAATCCATTTATGTGCTAATAGCTTCATTCATAAATGGGCCTTTTTAGATAGATACTTGGCCCATGCATTTTCAGCTTTAACCGAGATGACAATAAGCTGCTGAAAAATTTTATACTGATTAGATGATCAAGTACATTTCCAATCAACTGACGATCTCATTCATTTACAACCAAGCTGAATACATGAGTTTAAACAAAACATCAAAGCGCCTCCTTTGCAGAATGTCTGCTATTAGCGAGGGTACTAGAAGGCAACAAAGAGAAACTAGTTAAAGATGTAGCCATTTGTGCATTTCAAGCCTCTGTTTGTATCTTTTCAGTTGTGGATACTGCAAGTTTTCTCAGCCCGAGTCCCACAGACTCAAACATATAAGTTATAACAGATCAAGTTAATGTGAATAGAAGTAGGCTTCCTGCCTATCCTCACTTGTCTATCAACAAAAAAGATGTATCAGAAGGAACAGTGTAACCTAGCATGGGAATAATAGACAAAAAGAAGCCTGTACTACCAGTGCAATGAGAACCATTGATCTATGATCTACACAAGCAGAAAACCATTTCTAACTTCTGGATCCTAGATGGAAGACAAAAAGAACCAGCATGTACATAATAGGCAGTATGATTTTGCATACACATTTTTGATAACATCTTAAACAAAATAGAAAAAATGAAATTACAAAGAAACGGTAAGGAAAACTTTCACAATCAATCCGTGTGGAAGTAGTCTTGGTAAGGAATCTAGGGTGTGACAACAAAGCTTTACAGGTTTAATGCAGATCCACTACTCTACTTAGTATCTTATTGCACATTATGTAAATATATTCTTCAGACCTTTCCATTACGAAACACCTACCTTCAAACATCAACTGGTTGAAGACTCATTCCAGAACTAATCCACAGAGAATGCGGGCAGTTAAGAGTGAGTCAAACAAAGTCTCATGAACCTAAAAAGAAAAAATAAGTATGGCCAAAGAAACTCCAACATAACTACCAAACAAAGAACACAAGTATGACTTGTTTCATCCTAGTAATGAAAAATGAGAAGGAAAATCCTCAGAAATTGAAGTAAATTTTGCTTAAGGAAAAGATACATGATTGCTTTATAGGCCTACACAAGGATCTCACACCTATGTGTTCAGCTCTTGGAATTGAATACAAAAAGGGATCATGAAAACATCATATGAATCACAAAGAAAGTTGCAATGTGGGGCAAGATAGAAATGACAAAGAATGAGAGCACTGGAAAATTGGGCATCACCACAGATAATTATAATGATCATACACAAATTACCATCAAATTAATATAAGCATAATGTTTTCATTAACCAGTAATTGCATGGACATTCCTAATTTGTCTTCTAAGAATCATCAACAATTAAATATGTGAATGCTATATGCAGTTTCCATAAAACATCAAAGCCCAATTCAGTCAATTATACATATAACTGAAGAAAGACAACAGTATTGGGTTTGCAACCTAGCTATTATGTGCTTCCACAAACTTCTATAAATCAAAACTTTTATGCATAAACATTACAAAATAACGTTCAAATTCTCAAGGGCACATACTTCCAGCAGATGGTTTTTCAAACATATAATGGAAGAAACTAACATGGATAATTATCATAATAGACATTCAAAGCAGGGTAACATATCCAAAATGCAGATGAACGACCAAAGACAATACAGCTCAATCTCCTTTAAACAAGTATTCTATCACATTCATCATGCAAGTTTACAAATATCTTCATACTCAACAGCTTTAAGAACTCTACCATCATACACACCCTTCTCTATAAGCACCTTGGCGCAAAACGTATCTGTGTCCACTGCCAGCAACTTGGCAATTGATCCTCTGTAAGCCCCATTCACAATCTTGACAAGGCACCCAATTTGCGGTATCACAGTCTCAAGCTCTTCCTGGTCAACTCTCAAGACATGCTTGCTATCAAGCATTTCAATCTCTCCAACATACTTGTCGATAACTTTCCTCACAACCCCTTTTTGCTTATAGTAACCCTTGTCAGCCAAGGCTTTGCTCATAACTTTAACAATGATTCCTTCACATACCCAATAATCCTTCCTATTAATCTTCTCCTTCTTGTTCTCCTCCTCCCTCATCAACTCCTCCAGAGCCAGGTTCCCCACACCACTACCACTACTAGCATTTTTTACATTCTTAACCTTCCTCTCATTGTCATCCTCCTCCACCTCATCAAACACCAATTTCGAACTCTCCCCTTTCTCTTTCGGTCCCAATTTTGAAGACCCAAGCGCAAAACCAATCTTGACCCCACTCTCCAGTTTCATTTTTACATCCTTGGCCTCGGCTTCTGAATCTTGACCAGACCCATTCTCTTGACCCACAGGCATGGACTGAACAACCCTCTCAATCTGCTTCTTAATCTCCCTCTCCTGCTTCTCCTCCTCAGCCATATCCGCCCTAATCCTCTTGTTCTTCAACCTCTCCTTAAAAAGCGTCTCGGAATCTCTATCAATATAAGTAATGAACCAACCCTTTGGCGTTTCCTCAACCTTGCACTTACCAGTCCTCCCCAAATGCTTCACAAACTCGGTTAAAGTAGCCCACTGAGTGGAGTTCATATGAACATGGTGGCGATGGTTGATGTACTCGTTGTAGACGACGGTCGCGGCAATACGGCTGAAGCGGTGGCTTTGCTTCATCAAATCGAGAAAACTCTGCTCGAACTCTTCGGAGTAGCCCTCGACGATGCGATTAGAGTTTTCCCCAAAGATCTGCATCTGACGCTGGTGGCTTTCGCTCATGCAGTGGCACTTGAATCCGTTCTCGTCTCGACATTGCTTCTGGCACATCTGGCAGTACCATCGAAGCTTCTGGAGTCCCTTGGCCTTGATTCGATTGGCGATTGCCTTGGGGGTTAGGAAGTCGTTCTTCCCCATGATGATTTTTCCGCCAAATTTACAGAGAATTCGATGGAATTTGAATCAGGATTGGAGGTGGGATTTTGATTTGCAAATTGGGAATATAAACCCTAGGTGAAGAAAAGACAGGGTCGGGTTTCTTCTGAGATTACTCAAACTATTTTAGGAACCGGAGCAAACTCGCGTGGTTCTCCTTAATTTATATCCCAAACAAAATTGGGAATACTCTTCTTCCCTTTTGGTCACTTGGTCACAAAAATTGTAACCCAAAATAAAAATTCAAAATTTTAAATATTGCGGCTTTCTTCTAACAAAAACAAAATTTGCAGCTTTTTTCTAACAAAAGAAAATTGCGGCTTCCTTAATAAAAAAAGAAATTAAGAAAAGCAAAGACAGGTTTAGCAAGAAAATTTGATCGCTTGTTGAGATCAAAGTATATTGAAGCAAAATGTATAATAACATGAGTAAGTTATGGTTTTATATAATCACCAAATTAATCCTATTAGGAATAGGAAACTCCATTAATCCAAATTCTATATGGATTTCATTTGGCAAATTTTGTGAATTTGAATTTAATTAGAAAGGGAAATATCACTTTACACCCCAAAGTTTGGATTCAATTTTAAAATGGACCACTATGTTTCAATTTTATCATTTTACTTCATGTGGTTCCGAAATCACATCAATTTACTCCAATCTGCCTATCTCAGTATTAAATCATCAATTAGGTTAAAAGTATTATTGATATTCATTAACATTCTTATCCATTTTATTTTTCATTAACTGACTAATTATTTAGATTTAGACACTCTTTCAAATTAGTGCATTTAAACAAACTATAAGAGCATACTTAATTAAACTTAATGCAAATGTAAATGTAATGCTCTTGTAGTTTGTTTAAATGTACTAATTTGAAAGGATAACTATATTAAAATAACTAGTCACTTATTGAAAAATAAAATGGATAAGAATTTTTATTGAATATCAAGAATGCACTTAACTAAATGGATGGTTTAAGGGTAAATTACACTTTATTACCCGGTAGTTACACCTTATAACATATTCATACCTGAACTTTCAAATGTTGCAATTATCCCCCCTGAACTCTTCAAACCGTGACAGTATGGTCCCTCCGTTAACTATTCCGTTAAGACTTCATTAAAACAAATATTTTTTTTCCATAAATTTTAAAACTAATCTAATCAAAATAAAAAAAAAACAACACAACAAACTAAAAAAAAAAGGGTTATTGAATGGAAAAAGTGGGAGAGAGAGAGAGAGAGTGTAAAAATGTGAAGAAATTAAAGAAAAATACTTTAGATTGTAGCCACAATAATCTCATATGCCTCTCATCTATCTTAACCCCTCTGATTAAATTCTGAGAATTTTGTGAATTTTTTTAAATTTTTCTGGAAAGAGTATGAGTTTCTTTGAACATTTTGTCACTAAAGGTAGACATATCTTTAGCAACGAAAAATTTCAAATGAACATCGTTGAAAAAAAGACTTTTTGCGACATTGTTCATTTGAATTTATCGCTGCTAAAGGTGCTCTAACTTTTAGTGACGAAATATTTAAACAAACTCATACTTTTTCCATAAAATGCAAAAAATTTCAGGAAAATTTAATACTTGAGAACGATTTCAGACCTTGCAACACATCGAAAAACATCCAAAAAATTCCCTTAACACTAAGATTCCCATTAATGGCTTATTGATCCCATTTTATTCTTCTCTCTCCAATTTTCTTCTTCTTCTCTCTCTTTGTTCTCTCTCTTCACAAATACTTAAAAAAATGATACTTTGAATAACTCATTATGCAAAGTATTCATATGGCTTAAATCAACATAATAATATCAAAGTAATAAAAATCCAAAAAGTCATATCATTTTAGTGGTTCATTACATCTTTTTATTTTATGAAGATTCATTGCACACTTATTCTCGAAGAGTTCTCATTTTTCGAAATCTTTATAATTTAATATTAGATTTTCATTTGTGATATTTTTTATAATTAAAAAATTTATTGACTAATTAAAACTTAAACAGTTCTAATAGAATTTCATGCAAGGAATATAATACAATTAAGAAATCATAAACACAAAATTCACAAGCTCAACAATTAATAAATTGATCTATTTAATAAAAAAAATTATAAGGAAAGAAATACATTTTATAAGAGTATGATCAATTTTATACGTATACAAAGTATATTACAATTATATATATATATATATATATATATAATATACATATATAAATGAGGAGGGGCCTAGGACCCCTAGAACCCCTCCCTCCGTCTCTGATTTAATTGCTTATAATTTTGTAATAATATATGATAATTCGATAATGGTAGGAGTGTTACCACCCTTCCCGTAAACTCGAAAATGGATTTTTAATTTGACCAAAATGCCCTTTCAAGCATCCTTGTGGGCTTTGAGTATTTAACACCTTAGGCTATTATCCCTTACGCCCACAACCAGTTAGGGCCCAAATTGTTAAGTCAAGTCAAGTTGGAAAACTTAAAAATACAATTTTCTTCCTTTCTCCTCCCTCTGTGTCACTCAACCTCTTCTTCCTCTCGAAGTCAAAAATGAACACCGAAACTCACCTACACCACATCCTCAAAATCTGGCGAACCAACCCTCACCGCCACCATCCTCTTGACCGCCGTGAGGAGACAAAGATAACCATACCATTCTTGAACCCTGACGACTGCCGTGAAGTGATAATCAAGGGAAAGAAGCTTAGCGGAGCTGAAGATTTACGAATGACTTCCGGCTAATCCAATTATTTTCAGACCACGATCTTGTTGCCATTAGCTTCGTTAGATTGAGTAGGTATGGTTTGAGCTAATGTATGCCCGTTTTGGCCAAGGATCGACATCGGTGGAGACTTGGTTAGAAGCTAGGGAATTTCCAGTGTTGAGCGTGCATGTTTCCGCTTTTTCGAGGTCTTCAGCTTGGTTTCGAGAGGCGAGATGTACGTTTACGAACTCCCTATTGAATTCCTAGTCGAGTAGTGGAATTCCAATCAAAATCGGAGTTCGAGTAGTTTTTCAAACCAATTTTCCAGAAATCAGCAATCGCGTACGGCAGCGGGTCATGGCTCTGCAGCCGACGTGGAAGTCACATGGTGCCAAGTGGTCGCTACCTAGAAGTCACGTGGCGCCGCGTGGCAGCCACGTGGATCCACTTAGTAGCCACGAAGGAACCTCGTGGAACCACATGGAAGCCGCGTGGCAGAGCATGAGGCCACTTCCCGACCTCCAGCTGGCGTGTGGCAGAGCATAAGGCCACTTCTCGACCTCTGGCTGGGGCGTGGTGCCATTTTCCAATATTCGGCGACGCGTGGGCCTTGTTTCGGGACGTTTTGATTCGTATGACCAAGTTTTTAGTCCATTCAGAGTGGTTTTAGATCCGTTTTGAGCAACCCGTGAGGGGTTTTCTTTAGTTTTCGTTGTTGAAGTTGTTTGTAAACTTTGTATTTGGTTTTGGTTAGGGATACGATAACTTGGAGCTTATGTTGGCTTTGCACCGTAGGGTGATTTTATCCCCGATTAACAGTGAGTGGACCTCTTTCCTAAACTCTATTTTCAGCATACTCTTATTACACTATTTTCTGTTTATGATTTGGTTTTCAAAGGTATACCTATTGCATAGCTCGTGGTGTGATGATGTTATGACCTAGGGTTAAGACTTTAGGTCACTTGTGTATTACTGTTGATTGAGGATTGTGGAGGCTTTGTTTATATCTCTGAGTAGAGTTTAGATGACTATGAGTTGTTCTTGTCGAGATTTGATTAGCGAGTTTTGAGATTCCAGCGGTATGCCCCTTAGGCTACGCTTGGTACGCCGTATAAGGAATTTGATAGGATAATATAGTACGAAATCGGTGTTTGGTACCACTCGTATTAATTAGTCACCGAATAAGTTAATATAGTTGAGTACCTTTATACGGTCCACACCCACTAAAATAATACCCTCGAAATTGTCCGTATTAAATAGTCGGATGACTAGCAATCTTGAAGAGTAGTAATAATAATAATAAGAAAATATAGGAATAATAATAATAAAAAAAGAATAAGAATAATAATAAATAAATTATTAATAATATTTTAATAAATAGTAATAATAATATCAATAATTAATTAAAATAATAATAATATACATAATTAATATTTATAATATATAGATATTTCTTATCAATTAGTATAATGTAATCCGGCCAGTATAATATAGTCGGCATTTTAATCCTGCAGAGCACCAAACGCTCAACTAAATAGTCAGTCTATCCAGTGGACAGATTAGTCTATCCGAATGAAATAGTCAGTACAATACAACATACCAAACGAGGCCTTAGAGTCGTGGTACGAGCGAATGATACCCAGTCTTGTCATGTGCGCATGACTCGTGTGACTATAGAGATTGTGGGGTACATGTTGTACATTATATAGTGTTCTTGAGATTGTTAGGCTAGATTACCTTACATGGTTTTACTCGTCTTGTGAGTATTTTTATAGTATGCTTACGAGTTTTCTTACAAAACAGAGGGATTAATTATGTTTATATTTTATAATATTGTTTTACACAGAAATAACTTGTAAGGTCCACTCAACCTTCTGGTTTGCGCCCCTCAGGTCTTTGTAGTACATCACGCTTTTCGAGGAGGAATTCACGGTTGCCACTCTGAGATTCGCACCTGTAGTGCGGGTGTGACTGTTAAAAAATCTGGATTACTCAGGTAGTTGTTTTAATTTATGATCACCTAAAGTGCATTACTATGCTTTGTGTTTCCGCTATCTCGGTGATTTGTTAATTAGTTTTTACTAACTATTATTCTTACGACCACCTAAAACACACCATTTGACTTTTGGCTTTCGTCATCTGGAATCAAAGGGTGTTGGTCGATACTGGGACGTTGAGTCCCGGTGACGAAAGGCAAACCAAAACGTTGCGTTTTAGGAAACTTAGTGAAAGGTAAATAGCAAACACTAAGTGACCATTCCACCGAGACAACATGCAATCCCAGAGCATATTTAACTACAAATGATGATCATAAATAAAGCATTGAATGCTAAAACCGATTATTACCTTCTTACACCCTCCACGGTGTGGTCTCCGAGCTATCACTGCAGGACTCTCTCCTAGAGTCCACACACCTTTCTCTAAAACCTGAGGGGCGCAAAACATAAGGGTGAGTGGACCTTACTAGTTTTCAATGAAAAACAGTTTACAAAACAAGCAATATCCCCTCAGTTTAATTAAAACTTCAGTAAAATACTATAATTATAGTACTGCACGCGAAATGAAGTATAACAAAAAAATAATAAAATATTATTATAATAACCTCGTAAGGTTAACATCTATAAATTACAAGCACACACACAAGACAAGCATAAAACAAACTTATCAACTACATACACTATAAAGGTCCGAATAAGATTATAAAATCACGCATACTACAACTTATCGGTAAATCTTCATACGTAGAAGATGACACTTGTATGCTAACGACGTGACTAAAGTCACTTCGATGTCGTCATCTCTCTATGAATAATACCGATCACGCCAATCATCAAATTTGTTCGTACGTATCATACTCTCATCAATCCGGATCACAGCCTACTCAATGTACCCTCATTGGTACCTCAATACTCTCGTCACCTCCTGTGACAATAATCATAATAAGTAATAAGCTGGAAAATCCCTCGGCTATTAGATCACAATCATCATATCATGTATCCCAATGGTACTATAGTTGCACGAGTCATGTGCATGTGACAAGACTAGGTGTCTTCGCTTGTACCACGACCTTGTGCAGGACTGGGTGCAAGCACCATCACCACATATCCCCATAGGAGCCCTGGGACAAGACTGTCACTATTTAACTAGTATAGAGCGAGCGTAGGTGAGCGATCACTTGGAGGACTGGCCTATGGTCTACATACATGAATGATACCAGCGACAACTAAATAGGCATACCAATCATCAAAACATGTGCTAAGCCAGCAAACCCCTCGGCTGTAGCATCTCAATCATATATATATATATATATATATATATATATATATATATATATATATATATATCATGTGCTAGGCCAGATATCCCTCGGCAGTAGCACCTCAATCATATCTCACGTGCTAGGCCGGCATATCCCTCGCTAGTAGCACCTCAATCTTATAACCATTCCCTCTCAATTATCATAATTTTCGTATTCGTTGTTTCGTATCGATATCTCTTCGTAATTCGTGACTATCACCAAACGTATCGTGACTCACAACTCGATATCGTAATACGTATCTTGGAATCGACCCTCGAGATTTACTACTATTGTTACCATTACACGCTTACTAACGAATACATTAATTACGTAGGGATTACAACCCTCATCTAAAATATCAAACAGACTAGCTTGTGGCATCGTCTATGATTCCTAGCATCATCATCACACATACAACCATACCATCTATGAAACATTGCAAAGCACATCACACATCACATAGTCAATCACATATATAAAAGCATATAATTAAGAGTTTAGGAAATGAGGTCCACTCACAGTATGTCGGGGAGTAGTCACCCGATAAGATTTACCGCTGCAAGGAATTCAAGTTGCTCATTTTTAAAAGTCCCCGCGAGCTCCGTCTCAATTTGTGTGGTCCTCCGTAGTCTCCACGATAGTACCGCCTACCAATATTGGCGATTAGAATTACTAAATTACAATTTAAATCCTTGGACCCAAGTCCCTAACCCCCCGTGAGCAACCATGCGTCCCCAATTATTCTAAACTAACTTAGGATGCTCAAACGGACCCCAAAACAACCTCAAACGGACCCTAAACTACCAAAAACAAATTCAGAACATCCAAAAAACCCTAGATGTACGCCGTCACGCTACCACACGCCCACACGCGTGCCCACACGCGCGACTATGTTAGGTAATAAATTCTACACATATTTCATGTCATATTTGACCGCTTTACTTGTCTTTTGCTTAAATTCATGTCATCCATAGTAGAAAGTAATTCATTTCGTGAGACATGTGCAGATTTGGAAAGATAGCTTAAGTCTAAGAACATTGGAAAAAGAATGTCTCAAATTGGAGTTAAGATGAAGGAGATGTCCTCAAATCACTATGGGGTCCTCATTTCTCAAACCGAGCCCATGCAAGGCCAAGGGCATATATGTCCATGCATCCTATTTAGGGCCAAGGCATGCCTTCATCGTGCCGAAGTACCGGGCCAAGATTCTAGCCAAGGCATGCCTTCGCCATGCCTCAAAGGAGCCTTAAACTAAGATCTTGGTGCTCCCAAATTAGGGCCGTGACTGCGCCAAAAACGGTGTCGATATATCGACATACATACAGGTCCAGGACATATTCCTAACATGACCCGGTTGAGCCAAACTAAGACATCTTCCATCCTACAGACATCTGATTGTGCCCTGGAGCATTTTCAGGACCTATGATCCATATTGAAGCCAAAAACACGCCAGGGTGCGATTAAGACATCCCAAGAGCCAAGTCACCGAATTTCAGGGCCTGTCCTAGGCTCTTGACTGAGACAGTTGGTAGCCTGAGTGCCAGCTTGCGTTCCCAACTTCCAGCCGTGTTCCTATTGGTTTTTCAAGTTTCTAGGGATTTATTATCCATTTAGAAGTATAATAAAAGTTCTTGAACACACTAGATTAGGTTTCTATTTCTAACCCTTGTAGGACAAGGCTTGGCTTTACTCTATAAAAAGGGAGCCTTGTCCATTGTTTTAGACACACCATTTTAGACACTTTTACATTCTTTTTACGTACTATTGAGAGCTTTGTTCGTGAGGCTTGGTCACGATTACTTGAAGTCCAAGAAGTGTTCTTGAAGAAGGATCTTGAAGTCGTGCTTGAGTCTTCCCTTAAGTGTTCTTTTTGGGTTTAATCTTTCAACTCTTTAATTAATACAATTCATGTTTATACTTTTCATTATGCGTAGTGAGCAGTTTCTTTTAAGTCATGGCAACTTCTTAACATGGTTTTGGCGCTTGGTTTGGTTGTTATGTTTGTCTTGGTGTGTTGAATTACTATTTAAACTATTGTTTTTTTATGTTCTTAGACTTGATCACTTTAATTCCATAAACTATAGATGACTTGCATCAAGAGGTTACATTAAGCAATGACCTTGTAATTTGACTCATGACATGCCTAGAGTTGTCGTGCAATCTCTAGGGTTAGTGTAGTCTCATCAAATCCCTTTTGTACTTAATGATTTATTTTCTGTTGTAATAGCTTAAGAGACATATAACATAATTGACTAGGAATTTAGAGCGCTTAAGAGACCTAAACATACAAAGTAAGAAGGAATGAATGTGTGAGGGTGAGCTTAAGAGACCCTTTGCATGGGCACTAGGCCAAGAAGCAAACATGATAATTGAACCTTGCAAACCAAGTTGGAAACTGTTGTTGTTAGATGTGGATAGGGACTGCCTTAACTTGCCCTTTAATTGTTCAAACTTCACTTGTTTATTTACAGTTTTCTTGCATTACAATTTTCCTTATTTTATAGTATCTTTCAACTCAAAACCCCCCTTGTCCGTGTCTTATTTAGTGTCTTTGTTTAGAGTCTTGTGTTAAAGAATATCTACTATGGGTCTTTATTTTCTGTTTTGAGTACCTAACTTGTCGGCTAAGCAATCTATTTCATTGAGTACATTGTTGAGTAAAGTCCTTGTGGGATTCGACCCTCCCTTGTACAACTATTCTATCTATTGACTAGTGCACTTGCTAGGTAATAATTGTTAAGATTTGTATCACATTTATTGTTGTACTTTTCTTCCAACAGATTGCACTGCGTGCTCTCCTTCTTCCTTAAGCTAAGTCACCAGCGGCCAGACCACCATCTTTATAGCCGGAATCCGCCACTGTTGGCCGAATTCCAAGTTTTTCAATCTTCTCTATTTCTTAACCAAAAATCACAAACTAATAGTCTAAATACATCTACTCGACGAGAGGATTTCAAATCCAAGGTCCAAAGTTAAAAAAATACCTATGGTGGACGAAGAAGGCCTCATATGCCGCGGGTGTGTTTTTTCTGTTTGCCGTTCGAATCACAGTCCAGGGTGGCTGTTGGGCCCGATCGTTGGTACGATCGTGATCGTGAGGAAGAGAAGAGTTAAGTGGTGGTGATGTTTGGGGTTGAATCGCCAGCTACGACAACCGATGCTGGTGGTTTTGGGATTAGTCGCACTGGGGAAAAAGAGAAAGAAATGAGAGAAGAGAGAAAGAAAAAGGTGGACCCATGGCGTGAGGTGTGAGAAACACCCTATTTATAATTTTAAACTTTTCCAAAATTACCAATACGTCCTGACCATCTCGGACCCGTAACTTTCTCGTACGAACTCCGATTTTTGAGTGCTGCCAGTCTACGTACTCGTAAGTTTGAGACCTACGTAATGGTATGAGAAAAATTCTAAAAGTGCTCCCGATCGAAAAGTAACTTTTGGGCCCCCCAGAAACTCTGGGGTAAAATGGTCATTTCCCAACTAAACTTACAAATTGCCTTCAAATACAGTCCATTACACGTTGGGCCTTCACTATAGCCCAATATCAACTTAGGCCAACTATATACACTCAAGTCCAACCCAATTCTTACAAGGTATTGAGGCAATTTTCTTTCGAATTTTATTTTCCGGGATGGGTTGTAACAGGGTGTGTTAAGGAAACTTGAATTTGATTCAGTTTATTGAAAACTACAAAACTCACAAATAATGAATTTGATAGAAATATGTAAAACACCCTTGCTTATACTTCTAATTGTCATTAGAAGTTCAAGTTTTATAAGACTTTTAGTAAAGTCCTTGACTTTTATAATTTGTTTTTTTAGTCCCTATTTAAAAAATATGTTAATATGTTTTTATTTAATCCGAAAACGGACCAACGGGGTACAGTCTTGTCTGATGCTGGTATGCCTTCCTCTTGTCAGCTAAGGAGACATGTGAGACAATAAGAAGAGTACTTGACACCGGTGAGATGCCGGCCTAGCAAACTCTGATGCTTAAGTTAGTAAGTGAAGGGGAGATCGGTCATGAACTAGCTAGGCAGCATGGAGGCAAGGAATAGTTACCTTTATGAGAGGGTTTCTTCTTGTATTTATATTAGCAATGAATGTGATGGTTGCAACCTTGATGGTGTGGACTTCAAGCCACCTTATGAGATCTTGTCACGTGTCCCGAGAATTCGAGATGTTAAGAGATTTGTAATGGCCCCCTTGGTGGGTTAGGGTGTATCTGCTGCTATTCAGCAGGGCTGTCTACCAGGAGGTACTATTAAGGGGTGCCGATCAAGTGGTCCCTTAGCCGTTGTGACCTAAGGTGGAGGGTTGACCAATGAGGTCCGACTAGGGCTGGCCAGTTGGTTGCTAGGTTGTATCGACAGTGGTGGCCTGTATCGACATTGATGGGCATGTTTGGAGTCTGTTGATATTACAGAAGGTGGTCGGTCGATAGGGTACCAACATAAGTTTCCTAAGTCGTTGACTAATGTGGATTTCCTTGGTCAAGGACTTGTAATTTTGGTCGTCCCGTATCGACCGACCACTGGGGTATACCCCTTAGTCCCCCAAGTTCTTGATTGAGGAAGTGTACCTTGGTCAGATGAGTCCCCTGGGGTACCTTCCTTGATGCTTTCGATCGGTCACCTCGTGTGGGCTTGTCGATCGGTGCACGTTATTGAGAGGGTACCTCGGATGATGCGTTCGATTAATTGCCTCATCTGGAGCATATTTCTGAGAAGGAACCTCGAACGATACGTCTGATCGATAGCCTCGTACCGGCTTACCGATCGTAGCATATTTCTAAAAAGGAACCTCGAGTGATGCGTCTTATTGGTCGCCTCGTACGGGCATACCCATCTGAGTGTGCTTTGTATTGTACTATTTTGTATGTATTTGCATTTGTTTCTTCATGAAGGTCAGATGCGTTTAATCCTCTTAATGGTTGTGCAGGTGAAGGGTTGCGAGCCGTTAATGCTTAATAGTGCGGTTCGCCTATCGATGTTTTTTTTGCACCGTTGTGAGGGCCTATATAAGGTTGTGAGAACCATTTGAGTGCACTTTTCATAAAATCACTTTAGAGCTCTGACCGTGGCTAATCAACTTATGAAGCAGCCGACTGTGTTTGCGTCCGATCACCTTCGAAGCAGACCAACCTTCTGAAAAATTTCAGTCGTCCGTCACGTTTGCGTAAGGTAATTGCTTTATGTTCTGCTCTTCCCTTTGCGTTAGGATAGTTTGATTCTTAGTGTAGTTTTCCCTATTGTAGATGTCGGAGTCAACGAACGGATCTGGGGGATTATCCCCTCAAAATTTTGGTGGTGAATCACCTTCTCACTCGGTAATTGATGCGCTGAGTGAGACGAGTGGTTCATCGACCACTAGTGGGTCCTCATCGACAGTGAGACGAGCTGTGGATCCTCCTCTTCTACTTCCTTTGATAATTTAGTGGTGTTGTTAATGACCTACCAACCTCCGAGAAGAACTGGTTGGTTTCAGGTTGAGTGGGTGGGGAAGAAGGCCATAGGGCATTTATTAATGACATACCAGCATCCTAGAATAACAAGAGGCATAGGTATTGCTGGGTTTCTGGCCCATGGAAGGGGGAGCCGAGCAGGCTGGAGAGGCGGATCATTCACGACTTCCAATCGAAAGGTCATTAGTTCCAATTAGCAGATTTTGATTACAAATTTTGTTTGTTTTGAATGTATACCATATTTTTACTATGCCTTGTGAGTGTTTCTGATCGATTGTGTTTCGTTGCAGGTTCCTTCAAGGGTAGTTGCTTTACTGCCGAAGAGAATGACTGTAAAGACGTTCGTCGGCAACTGTTCGATCTAGAGTGCAGTCGGTGCATGTTAAGGCTGCCTGACACCTTTCTCGCAGTCGGCCTCATTATTGAACCATGTAAGCTATTGTGTTGTGGTTTCTTTGGTGCCGACCATATTTGACTTGTGTTTATTTATTGTTGCAGTTCATCCGAATGTCACCCTTGCTGTTGTTGCCAAAACAGAGCATGCTATTGACAAATATTAGGAGACAAATGAGGCATCCAGGAAGGCCAAGAAGGCTGCTGTGTTGGCTAGGGGGGGGTGATGGGGGGGTGGTGGTAGGTAAGACCGCTCCTAAGAAGATACAGCCAACCGGTTAAGGCAGAGCACTCGAGCTCAGAAAGAGCCAAGTTGGAGGCTCAAGAGACCACTGTTTGTGAGGAGCGATCAGAGGGGTCGATTGCTAAATCGAGGGTGTCACGAACCTAAGTACTTGCTAGTCGGCCAGATGGAATCGGTTCCTTCTTCCTTGGTCAATCCCGCGCCATCGTCCGCCAAGAAATGGTCTGTTGACGTGGTGTGGATGGATCGGTTTGAGGTACGTTGACAAAAGATGCGTTGCAGATCAAGGTAAGCTGGTTATAGATGATGTCGATGCTGCCTGAGTCCTGGCGATGATCGATCCCCCCGATTGATCTGCCTCACCGCATCTTACCGAAGCCCCTCAAGAGACCAATTTTCAACCATGCGTTTCAGGCTTATTTCGCTAGTCTAGGTGATGCTCCTGATTTGGTTCGTACATCAGTAATTTACAGCACCTGGCTATGCACCCCACCGTGGTGCCGGTGGTCAATGCTCTGGTGCTCGAAACGTAGAAGAAGCTATCTGAGATTGGTGAGATGAGCTCTTCCATGTTGTACGATCGGTAAGCCAAAGTGACTGCCGAGGGTGCCCATGTGAGTGTTCTTCCCTCTGCATTGGTTTTCTTTGTTTTTTGTTGTTTTTTTTGTTAATCAAAGTTTTGTTGATTGATAATTCTTCAGTGAGGTCTTCACTGCCCTTTAGAAGTCTGCCAAACAAGCCGAGCGCCTCAAGAAGGATAAGAAGAACTTAAAGCTGAGGGCCGAGGACTTGAAGAGGAAGAAGTAGAAGGCCAAGCTGGCTATTAAGCGGTCTTCCAGCTTATCGAGGGAGAATCGGTAGGTGTTCCGGAGGGCTGAGGGGGTAGAGAAGGCATTGGCAGAGCAGACTGCCAAGACTGCTGAGGTGGGTGGGTACGTGTAAAATGGGCCGACGACCTGGAGGCTAGGATTGATCAGCTGAATATCAGTGTGGCGACTACCTGGAAGGATCCCGTGGTGGATTACAAGGAGTCGGAAGACTTCGTTGATGTTGTGGACATTCAACTAGTAAAGGTGGAAGAGGAGTGCATGTAGTCAATGCTCTTTTTCAACCAGGGCGTCCCGGTTCGATTCCCCTGGCTCAGTCAACCACCTGTGCTCACTCGGTCTTTCGTAATTTCGCCGCCTTACCCACCAGCTATTGCCAACCAGTATTTCTTTGCAAGCCCTGATGCTTCAACTTCGGTTGCCGAGCAGAACAATCTTCCCCTGACCATTCAGACCCCTCAGGAGGAAGAGCCGGTTTACAAGGAGGTCAACGTCGAAGACTTGGTCTTGTTGTATCATTTGATCTTCATTTTTTTGTTGGTTAACAATTTTGCGATGAATGCAATTTTCATTTCTTCCAACTCTTGTGTAGTCGGTTGTCTACTAGTGATGTCCTGTATGTATCGTTGTTTTGAATGTATGTCGATTAACATGTCTACCGATTAAGACTAGTAAGTCATCATATTTCAAATATTAATTTGTTATTTCGAACACTTTGAAGTGCCGATTGTTCGATGTGCCGATCATAGATGAATTGGTCTGTAGTCAATGTAGTTGTATGGCTCTTTGAAGTGTCGATTGGTTGAAGGCTGGGCCTAGTGTCCGAGCATGACCGAATTTAAAAAAAATAAAATTTCCAAAAATTTTCTTTCATTGATAAATTGAGAACTTTGATTGGTGTGGGCCTGATTGGTTACAAATGACTGGATTGAGTTGGAACAAAATGATGGAAGACTAGGCTTCACTTGTAGTAATATTTCAGATGGTCAGCATTCTATGGGTACGGTAGCTGTTTGTCCCTGGGAATTTGTAGCTCGTAGGTGCTTGGTCGGCAGATCCTAGGGACCCAGTATGGTCCTTCCCAACTAGGGCCGAGTGTCCTATCTGTTCGGTCTTTGGTTGCCAGACTGATCTTCTTGAGACCTAGTCTCCCACTTTGGAGTTTCTTGGTCTGACTTTTGAGTCATAATATCGCGCAATCCTTTGCTTGTAGGCCATGTTTTTCAAGTTGTCCTGCTCACGATTCTCTTCCAAGAGGTCAAGGGTGAGAGTGAGTAGCTGATTGTTTTCTTCAAGATCATAGGAGATCACTCGGTAGGAGGTCTCGCCAATCTCCATTTGAACCACGGCCTCAGTGCCGAATTCCATGGCGAATGGGGTCTCATTGGTTGATGTTCAGTAGGATGTTCGGTAGGACCATATGACGTCCGGTAGGATGTCTAACCATGCACCCTTAGTCTCGTTCAAGCGAGTCTTGAGGTTGTATTTGATGATCTTGTTGACGGCCTCTTCACGGCCTTTTGATTGTGGATGGGTTGGTGAGGTGAAGTAGAGTGTGATGCCATAGACTTCACAAAATTCTCTGAAGTGGCGGCAGTCGAATTGTTTTCCATTGTCCATCACTATAGTGTGTGGTATGTCGAAGCAGAAGATGATGTTTAGGTAGATAAAGGTTTCAATTTGAGTAGTTGTGATTGTTACAGGTGGTTTTACTTCTGGCCACTTCGTGAAGTACTCTACTGCCACAACAACATGTTCTACTCCTCCCTTCCCTTTTGGCATTGGGCCGATCAGGTCTAGTCCCCATTGTGAGAAAGGTCAATGGCTGAGCATCTATGTGAGCTTTTCTGCAGGTGATTGTTGTATTGGGGCGCATCTATGTGAGCTTTTCTTGGGTCTTGCTTTGAGCACTGCATTTCCTCTATTAGGTGTTAGGCACTTGAGCAACGGAAAAGTGAAACCTTGCCTGTATAGGTGATCATGGACAATGGTATATCTAGCTACTTGGCGTTTGATGCGCTTTGCCTTCAGCTTATCCATTAGTAGTTCATCGTCCCTTAGGAACTTGATGATTTGGTCAATCCAGTTGGGATCAGTGTTGATGATGTTGATTTTGCCGCTCTTGTGCGCTAGGTACCTCTAGTAGCTCTACCGGGACACTACGACCAATTTTTTCGTCGACAGACGATGCTAGTCTTGTTAGAGCTTCACCGTGACTGTTCTCTGATCTTGGAACCCTATATATCTCGTATGCCTAAAATTGTCGGAGGAGCGTCTTTGCCTTGTCCAATTACAAGGTCATTGAATGTCCTTGGTTTCAAAGTCGTTGTTCACTTGACTAACCACAAGCTGAGACTCGCTGAAGATCCTCACTTGGTTAGCTCCTATGTCTTTTACAAGGCAGAGGCTGGCCAGTAGTGATTCATATTCTGCCTCATTGTTGGAGGCCTTGAAGTTAAAGCGAATAGCATATTCAAGCTTCACTTGGTTTGGTGTTTTTAATACTAGCCCTGCTCCAGAACCACTATGGCATGTTGATCCGTCCACGTAGAGGATCCATACCGGCTTTGTTTGATCGATTGGAATGGAGCTGGCCTCCACTCTAGCCTTGGCAGCTGGCTGCCATGGAGCCTTGATTGGTTCCTCCAGTATGTACTGAGTGGGGTTGTACGTAAATTTTGAAATTAGATCAACGACGGCTTAGCCCTTTTCTGTTGGTCTTGGGGCATAGGAGATGTCAAACTCGCTGAGTTCGATTGCCCACTTGGGTAGTCTTCCGGTTGTGTCCGGCTTCTGTAAGACCTGCCTGAGAGGTTTGTTGGTGAGAACCAAGATGGGGTGAGCTTGGAAGTAAGGTCTGAGCTTTCTCGCGATAACAACTAGGGCAAGAGCGAGCTTCTCAAGATCACCATACCTAGTCTCTACGTCTTGAAATGCTTTGCTTACGTAGTAGACTGGGTGTTCTGCGCCTTCTACCTTCTTGATTAGAACAGAGTTGATTGCTAAGGTGGAGACTGAGAGATAGATGGTGAGCTGCACTCCTGTGCTGGCCAGCAGAGGTTTGCTCGTGAATTCCTTAAGATCCGCGAGGGCTTTCTCACATTTGGCGGTCCATTCGATGTTTTTTTCCTTGGTCTTGAGGGCTTTGAAGAATGGCATGCACTTGTTGGTGGCCCGGGAAATAAATCGGGTGTGTGTTGCTACTCATCCCGTTAAGTTTTAGACTTCCTTGGCAGTGTGCGGTGGTTGCATATATCCCCTTTTGGCTGATCATGTGGCAAAGAAATTTCCAGAGCTGACTCCGAAGACACATTTGGCTAGGTTCAACCTCATCTAGTATTTCTACAGCACGTTAAATATTTTGGATAGGTTGTGGACATGGTCCTCCGTTGTCTTGCTCTTTACGAGTACATCGTCTACATAGACTTCCATGGTCTTCCCGATCTAGTTAACAAACATGAAGTTCACCTGTAACGACCCATACGCGTAATTAGTGAATTTTTATAAATTAATATAAAAAATGATGATTTTGCTTTAGGGTTTAGGAGGGGCTAAGAAGTCACTTTTTGTATGGAGATACTTTTGGAATTTTTTTCTTGGGCCATTGCTTAGGTCTCAAACTCACGAGTTCGTGGATAGACGACAAGCTTAAATTGGAGCTCGTTAGAAAGAATTACGGGTCTAGAACCTTGAGGGGCATTGTTGTCATTTTGGAAGGTAGATATTTTGGGAAGATTCTATCTTCCTTTCACCATATTTTTCTGTCAATTTCTTTCTCCTCTCTCCCGACAATTCTTCCTCTTTCTCTCGTGAGAAACCAAGAACCCCCAAAATTTGGGATTTCGATTTTGACCTTTTTGACCCAAACTAAACACATCATGAGCTTCCTCTCGACCTCACGAACCTAGCCATACTTTCCTTGAGCAGTGAGGATCACCGTGGAAGGCGCAATGATGCTCGGAAGTTTGCCCAAACCTTCTCGTCCAATTTCTGGCCACCACAGGTATTGGATCTCATTTTTTACTTCTGATTTGGATTCCTTGGCTTGAGCAGATAGATTTTGACTATTATAACGTTAAATTTGGTTTAGAAATATCAACGCAACCAATAACTTGCGTCATTCACACTACAACATGTTCAGGGGATTTCTAGATGACCAATCAATTTTGGTTGCGAAGAACTTCCCTGTGCCCGGCTGTGGCAATGAGGATATATAGAGCTAGGAAGGAGGCTATTCGTGACATTGTGATTTCAATACAAATGAGCAATCATGAAAATGTTTTGAAACTCTTAGGCTGCTGCTTAGAGTTCCCTATACCAGTTCTAGTGTATGAATATGCAGCAATCAAAAGAGCTTTAGACTTTGATGGAACTTTAAGAGGGGCTAGTGAAACTCGCTCCATCCTATCTCGGAAAACTAGACTGCGTATTTCAAATTAGCAGCTTGCTAGTGCAGTTACACATCTACATACCATGTTTCCCACGCCCATCATCCATCGGGATCTGACAGCCAATTCTATCTTTCTGGACAATGATTATGTTCCTAAGCTCTATGGCTTCTCACTCTCCATAACCCTACCTCCTTATCAATCCTACGTGGAAGTAGATACCATCCGAGGGATGAGGGGGTACGTTGACCCTCTCTACTACCGGTCTTCTAAAGTTTCTGAAAAGACTGATGTTGATAGTTTTGGTGTGCTTTTACTTGTATTCTTGACAGGACAAAGTGTTCTTGTTAGGGACCAGAAAACAAGTTATGATGGAATGCATATTGTTCCATATGTAAAATCACATACTTCTGAAGACGAATTTATGAGAATTGTGGACCCTAAAATGTTCGAGGAAAATGATGACCAAGTACAACAGGAGTAGTTGCATGATTTTCTAGTACTGGCATTGTCATGCACTGCAAGAAGACAGTGAACGGCGGCCAAATATGAAAGATGTGGCCACAGAACTTGTTCGAATTGATGAGTCTAATTTTCCCAGCTAGTGCTAGTGTTAATCATAGTGTTTGAAAGTTGATCAATAGCTCGTCTATGTATTTCTGTTCAACTCAGTATATACTATTTCCTTCATTATTATTGTTGTTTCTGTTGGTTTTTTTAATATAATTATTTTAAAATTTTCTGTTGAAGTTGTAACAAATATGGAAGGTTATACTAGATATTATCTTCGGATTTTAATCATTTTTGTGTGAAGTTCTACACAGAAAGCGATTTTTAAGCTATAGTAGTACGTGAGGGTATTCTATCTTACCATTTTTCAATTGCATGTTATGTTTTTACTTAGCTAGGTTGCGCAATCTACTCATCTTCTGAGTAAGGTAACTTCACCAGCAAGAGAGTCCATTGAGTTGATCGTGGCCGGATGGTGAATGTATGTGATTGTCTCAAAGTGTACCACTCCGGACTCCGGAGGGTCCAGATGATTTGATCAGTCGTTATTTATGCATCATTTTGAGGTCTTTATATGCATCTCTTACATGTCTTTTGAATGATTTCGTGCCATCAATAGTAGAAAATGATCAATCTTGTGAGACTTGTGCAGAGTTAGAAAGATAGGTAAAATCTGGAAAGAACGCAAAAAGAATGACTCAAATCGGAGTCCAGATGAAGGAGATGTCCTCATTTCAATATCAGGTCCTGAACGGAGTCCTGAGTGCGCCAGTGCGCCAGTGCGCCAGTGCGCCAGTGCGCCTATTTTGGGCCACTGGCCAAGTACCTCATATCAGGCCCTCCGGGTCCCAAACTTGTGTTTCATGACATCAAGGTCAAGTCCTAGAAGTGCCGAGGTCGCGCCAAGGCAGGTCGAGGACATGTCCCAAGAACTCCCATCCGAGCCCAGATGTGCGCCTAAGCCCGGGGTCCCTGTTCCGCCAGCGGTGGATCAGAGGTTCTCCCTCTGCGCTAAGCCTGATAAAATTTGCGCCAAGCCTGAACGACGATGCGCTTCTATTATACTCCTAATGTACTTCAAAAGCGCGGTCCCAGATCCTGATTACGAAGACAGTCAAAAATCCAAGTTTGGCCAGCTTGCGTTCCCACTTGCCAGCTTGCATTCACACTCCCAGCCGTGTTCTGATTGGTTCGAATAGATTTTAAAGACTTTGTAATTAATTAAAAGTAAAATAACTTTCTCTATTCCTATAGGACATGGTTTTACCAATCCTTATAGAACAAGGTTTTCCCTTTGTCTATAAAAGGGAGCCTTTGTTCAGTGTTTTAGGAGGGAGATAATTAGCTAGAGGCGTTTTTGTTTCTGGGAAAACAGAGACCTTAGCCACAGGGTTCCGTTTTGGTTTTCTAGAGAATTAGGGACCATATTTTCGGAGATAATCTTTCACATAGATTATTGGACGTGGAGCTTGGAGAAGAAGGCCATGCCGTGTCTTCTGCTGCATCTGTTCTTAACAATCTCCTCTGTACCCTTATTTTCATTATTGCAATTTACTTATGAATTCAATTATACTTGTGTTTATTTCAGTTATGTGTGAGTAGTCATTAGGATTAGGGCTGCTTGAAGCCCTAGCCATGTTAGCTTATTGATTGGATTTCTGGCTCTTGATTATGATTGCTATGCATGCTGAATAAGTTGGATTACTATGCTTAATGAACTTAATTTATGCCTATAAGATTAGCTACCTTGTTTGCATATAATTATAGATGTAATTGCTTGAGTGACCGTCATATCATCTTGTGATTTGGAGCATCGAAAGTATTCGTACTTGTAATCTTAACTCATGACGACCTAGGATTGCATGCCACTTTGCTAGGCTAATGTGGTGTCATTAAATTCTCTTTAAACTTCATGCATCATCTTAAAAGGTAGGTGATAGACGTTCTAGGCATATGCCCTGTTTAGAACATGCTAAGTAAGAGGGAATAAGATGTGTCTAGTGAACCAACGCCAGGTCCTAGGCACGGGCACCTAATTCAGAAAATGCATAGTAATTAGGTCAAGGAAATTTGGTTAAGAGCTATAATTGGTTAGAGTGGATAGTAAGCCTTAATTCGCCTTAGTTAACAACCTTTCATTCTTGCATTGTTAATTTCTGTACTTTGATTTACTTGTCTTTAAATTTCAGTTATCACATCATACACCCCACCCCTGTGTGTGTGTGTGTGTGTGTTTTTATTTAAGTTAACAAATCTGAACTAAATTGATCATAACGTTGATACAAGTCCTCGAGGGATCGACTCTTGTTGTGCTACTATACTATACTTATCGATTTGTGCACTTGCAAGGATTTTATAACTGTTAGAATTGAATTGCATATTTCTTGCTCTTTAAATCTACCAACAAGTTTTTGGCGCCGCTGCCGAGGACTTGTCCCTCAACGGTACCCATTCAAGTTTAGATTTGTAACTTAGTTTTTTTTCTTTTTTGTTAGGTACCCGTGTATGTCATTCCAAGGTTCAGTGCACGGGTCATCAAGTGGACCATCATCGCAAGCATCTTCAGTCCACGGCTCCCCGCCACCAAGCCCAAGGAGGATGGCGGACCACAGAGAAGAGCAGGGCCTGGAACGTGGCCTAGTACCGCAAGCCCCATGGCGCCTTAAGGATTTTGCCATGCCCCATGTCTCGGAGGATCAATTTCCAATTGTTTTTCCCGAGTCAACAGTGGCAAACTTCGAATTAAAGTCGGGGACAAGTCACATGCTGCCTACATTCCACGGCCTTGCTGGCGAGGACCCGCACTTTCATATCAAGGAATTTGTTGAGGTTTGTTCAACACTGCGCATCAATGGTATGACAGAACCGGAAATCCGCCTGCGGCTCTTTCACTTCAGTCTCAAGGATCGCGCCAAGACATGGTTTCATTCATTGGCGCCGGCTTCCATTCACTCTTGGAGGGACTTGACGTCCAAATTCTTAACACAGTACTTTCCCGTGGGAAAGACAAATGAGTTAAAGTCCAAGATCATGAACCCACGGCAAGACATGGAGGAGTCTTTCTACGAGTTTTGGGAGCGGTTCAATCAGATGCTACGGGCGTGCCCCCACCACCATATTGATGCCCATCATCTTATGCTATACTTCTATGGAGGCTTGAAAACTAGCGATCGGACAATGGTGGATTCTCAATCTCAAGGGATTCTAGAAGGCACAGCCGAGGAAGCAAGGACCGCCTTTGAGAACATTGCTCAAAGGGAAAAACAGTTCAGCTACAGGGGTCCCTCCTCTAGAGCTACGGGTGATGCATCCGCCAAATACAAAGATGACGCCATTGCTCAGCTCACGGAAGTGGGTGAGCCCAGTCCAGGTCGTGCCAAAGAAAAGTGGGATCACAGTGGTTAAAAACGAGCAGGATGAGCTTGTACCTCAACGGATTCAAACAGGATGGAGAGTGTGCATCGACTATCGAAAGCTAAATATAACCACACGCAAGGACCACTTTCCTTTGCCCTTCATTGATCAAATGCTCGAGCGCCTGGCTGGACACTCCCACTATTGCTTCTTGGACGGCTACTCAGGATACAATCAGATTGCTATTGCACCCGAAGATCAAGAAAAAACAACATTCACATGCCCATATGGCACCTTTGCATACAGAAGAATGCCATTTGGATTGTGCAATGCCCCAGCTACCTTTCAGCGTTGCATGATGAGCATCTTCTCCGATATGGTGGAAGATATAATTGAAGTATTCATGGACGACTTTTCAGTGTTTGGACATTCATTCGAACTGTGCTTAGTTAACCTAACCCGAGTACTGGAACGGTGCAGAGAAAGCAACTTAGTGCTGAACTGGGAAAAGTGCCATTTCATGGTATAACAGGGAATTGTCTTGGGTCATGTGATCTCTAGCCGAGGCATTGAAGTGGACAAAGCAAAGTTAGACATAGTAGAGAGGCTGCCGTACCCCACTAAAGTCAAAGAGGTTCGATCGTTCTTAGGGCATGCTGGCTTTTACCGCAGATTCATCAAAGATTTCTCGAAAATCACAAGACCTTTGTGTGATCTTCTAGCCAAGGACGCCACATTTGAGTTCACTAAGGGATGCCGTGAGGCATTCAACACACTCAAGGCAAAGCTCACGGCATCACCCATCATCATGCCACCGAATTGGGACTTACCATTCGAACTAATGTGTGATGCCTCAGACTTCGCCATAGGAGCAGTTTTGGGACAGCGTGTTGACAAGCTCCCTCATGTCATTTACTACGCAAGCCGAACCCTGAATGATGCCCAGCTGAACTACTCCACCACCGAGAAGGAGCTCCTTGCTGTTATCTTTGCCCTGGAGAAGTTCCGTTCATATCTAATTCAAACCAAGGTCATAGTATACACGGATCATGCTGCCTTGAAGTATCTGCTCACTAAAAAGGACGCCAAGCCAAGGTTGCTACGTTGGATGCTACTGCTCCAGGAATTCGACCTTGAAATCAGAGACAAGAAGGGCAGCGAAAACGTGGTCGCTGACCATATGAGCCGATTGCTTCACAGTTCCAATGAAGAGGCCGATCAGTTGCCCCTCCTCGAGACCTTTCCTGACGAACAGCTCTTCGCAATCCAAGCTATTGATCCATGGTATGCCGATCTCATTAATTACCTTGTCACTAAGCAAATTCCTTCATCTTTAAACAGGTACCAAAAGGACAAGCTGGCTAAACAAGCTAAGTACTTCATATGGGATGAGCCGTACCTATGGAAGCATTGTCCAGACCAAATCATTCGGCGCTGCATCCCAGAAGACGAGATGAAATCCGTCTTGACTTTTTGCCATAGTTTGGCATGTGGGGGCCATTTTGGAGCTAAGAAGACAGCCCTCAAGGTACTCCAAAGTGTACTCTACTGGCCCACACTTTTCAAGGATGCACACGAATTTGTACTCACCTGTGACCGCTGCCAACGCCTAGGTAACATCGGCCCTCGAAATCAAATGCCATTACACCCTATTCTTGTGGTCGAAATCTTCGACGTATGGGGCATTGATTTTATGGGGCCTTTTCCGAATTCCTTTGGCAATCTTTATATTCTGATTGCAGTTGATTATGTCTCCAAATGGGTGGAAGCAATTCCCACCAAAACTAACGACGCCAAAGTAGTGGTGCGTTTTTTACAGAGTCACATCTTAGCCAGATTCGGCGCGCCTAGGGCAATCATCAGTGATGGGGGGGCACACTTCTGCAATCATTCATTTGCAGCCCTAATGAAGAAGTATGGCGTCACCCACAAGGTCTCAACACCGTATCACCCTCAAACGAGTGGCCAAGCGGAAGTGTCCAATCGGGAAGTAAAGGCCATATTGGAAAAAACGGTAAATCCTAACTGCAAAGATTGGTCCAGCAAATTGAATGATGCGATGTGGGCCTATCGAACCGCATACAAGACCCCGATTGGCATGTCTCCCTTCCGGCTGGTTTTTGGAAAAGGCTGCCACCTACCAGTGGAATTGGAGCATAAAGCATTCTGGGCTATTAAGCAGATGAACCTGAACTTCGATGATGCTGGAATACATAGGAAGCTTCAGCTAAATGAATTAGAGGAGTTGCGAAACGAGGCCTTTGACAGTGCTCGTATCTACAAGGAAAAGACCAAAGCTTTCCACGACAAGCGCATTCAGCCCAAGGACTTTCACATCGGACAGGAAGTCCTCCTCTTTGACTCCCCGCTCAGACTAATGCCAGGTAAGTTGCGTTCAAGATGGATTGGACCATTTATTATTACTAACGTTTTTCCTCATGGTGCAGTTGAAATCCAGCACCCGGAACGGCAGGATCCGTTCAAGGTAAATGGCCACCGCCTCAAACACTACTTGAAGGACCTTTCTAATCCAAGCGCAGTCAACCCTGCAACTCCGCATGCGCCCAGCTCCTAGCATGTCAGCCCCGTCTTGCCTAGACGTTAAATAAAGGTTTGTATTTCTCACTTCCTTTTCTGTTTCTGCCCGTTATATCTCTCAAACCTTTCTACTGTTGTCATGCTTATTGCTTATCACATTGAGGACAATGTTTAGTTTAGGTTTGGGGGTGTGAATTTAAAATTTTACATATAGAAACAAGTAGGTTTGGGGGTGATACACGGCCAGGACATTTAAATTTCTGCTTGTGATTGGTATGATAACTTGTTAATAGGAATGTATATGCTAAGTTAACTATCTTTGCTTTACTAAGAGTCATGCCATGGTTAAGTAGTTCATAATCTGCACTTCACAATGCCATGTTTTTAAGTGATTAAGTGAACGAAATAACTGAATTTGAGTGAACCTTAGAAAATTAGTGGAGACTACCCTGTGAGATCTTTGAGCCTAATTGCCATTCTTTCTGAGGGATATACTTGTTTCTACTCTTAAATACTCATCAATTTTGTTCTTAATTGTTGATCTCATTACATCATATTTGCATTGAATTTTAAAGAACTAACATCATTTAGATACTCTTGATTTAATGTATGTTTTGCCATAAGAAGTGATGTAGGCTATGTGTGCTTTAACCTCTAAAGGCCTTATCCTACCCTATTGCATGCTCCCTAAGCCAATTTTGAAGCCAAACACTCAACCTTTTCTTTCATCACCCAAAGTATAACCTAACCCAAAATACTTAGCCATTCATCACAGCCATACCCTATAACCTCAGTTTGTGCTAAGGTTGCCACAAATGAGATTCATGGTGAGAATGAGAGGTGAAAGAAGATGATGCCCAATTCAAAGTACATTGGCGTCAATTGAAAGTTCAAAAGTAAAGAAAGCTTTACAAGTTGCAAGCTGCACGAAAGTTTGAGGAAATCATTGCATGATCTTGGTTCAAACTCAATTCAAAGAACATAAACAAAAAAACGTTCAAATCAAAAGAAAGAAAGAAACGTTGAGAAAAGAAAGGAAAAAAATAAGTGAAAAACAAAGTGAATTGAGCCAAGTGAGCCAAGAGCCTCAAAATAAGCCACAAGAGCCACAAAATAAGTCATCAGGAAAGCACAATGTCGTGGGCCTTAAGAAAGGATTCAGTTCAGAAATTCCAAGTTCAATCATGACTTCTCATGCCTTGGCACAACTCAGGTTCTTTGAATCCCATCCTTCCTTGCTAAACCCCAAAGCTTAGCCCCAATACAACCTAAAAAGGAAGACCTAACGGATCTTATGGACAATCATGCTGAGGATTAAGGTACGTATCTATGTTCTTAAAGTTCAATTCCTTTCATGAGATCTTTATTTCCATAAAGTGCTATTCTTCATTGTTACTCATATGTGATTCAATTTGAATTTCATAACATAAACTCATCACATATGCTTGAAAAGAGTGTAAGCCTAGGATTCTTGTGTGAATTGAGAGTTGCCTAGTGAGGATTAGAGTCGAGGCGAAATCTTTCTAGGGCACTTAGATGAAGTTGTTTTCAAACTTGATCACCTGAAAATATTGGCATTTATACACGTACACCTTCACATGACACTCACGGCTATGGCATTCCTTTTAGTTCTACAAAGCATGTCTACTTACTTTGATTCTTATTAGCTTGTTAAGAGTACTATATCTAGCATCTTTTTGTTTAAGTAAAACGTTTGTGGGTATCGTACTGTTATAAGCCTCAGGAGACAAAACTCCTCCTACTAGGTGAACCTAGGGGTTTAAATGTTCTATCTTAACTAAAATCGAGTCTTTTCATTTTGTTAGCATTTGTTTTGCTCAGGGACTAGCAAAAGATAGGTTTGGGGGCATTTGATCAGTCGTTATTTATGCATCATTTTGAGGTTCTTTATATGCATCTCTTACATGTCTTTTGAATGATTTCGTGCCATCAATAGTAGAAAATGATCAATCTTGTGAGACTTGTGCAGAGTTAGAAAGATAGGTAAAATCTGGAAAGAACGCAAAAAGAATGACTCAAATCGGAGTCCAGATGAAGGAGATGTCCTCATTTCAATATCAGGTCCTGAACGGAGTCCTGAGTGCGCTAGTGCGCCAGTGCGCCAGTGCGCCTATTTTGGGCCACTGGCCAAGTACCTCATATCAGGCCCTCCGGATCCCGAACTTGTGTTTCATGACATCAAGGTCAAGTCCTAGAAGTGCCGAGGTCGCGCCAAGGCAGGTCGAGGACATGTCCCAAGAACTCTCATCCGAGCCCAGATGTGCGCCTAAGCCCAGGGTCCCTGTTCCGCCAGCGGTGGATCAGAGGTTCTCCCTCTGCGCTAAGCCTGACAAAATTTGCGCCAAGCCTGAACGACGATGCGCTTCTATTATACTCCTAATGTACTTCAAAAGCGCGGTCCCAGATCCTGATTACGAAGACAGTCAAAAATCCAAGTTTGGCCAGCTTGTGTTCCCACTTGCCAGCTTGCATTCACACTCCCAGCCGTGTTCTGATTGGTTCGAATAGATTTTAAAGACTTTGTAATTAATTAAAAGTAAAATAACTTTCTCTATTCCTATAGGACATGGTTTTACCAATCCTTATAGAACAAGGTTTTCCCTTTGTCTATAAAAGGGAGCCTTTGTTCAGTGTTTTAGGAGGGAGATAATTAGCTAGAGGCGTTTTTGTTTCTGGGAAAATAGAGACCTTAGCCACAGAGTTCCGTTTTGGTTTTCTAGAGAATTAGGGACCATATTTTCGGAGATAATCTTTCACATAGATTATTGGACGTGGAGCTTGGAGAAGAAGGCCCTGCCGTGTCTTCTGCTGCATCTGTTCTTAACAATCTCCTCTGTACCCTTATTTTCATTATTGCAATTTACTTATGAATTCAATTATACTTGTGTTTATTTCAGTTATGTGTGAGTAGTCATTAGGATTAGGGCTGCTTGAAGCCCTAGCCATGTTAGCTTATTGATTGGATTTCTGGCTCTTGATTATGATTGCTATGCATGCTGAATAAGTTGGATTACTATGCTTAATGAACTTAATTTATGCCTATAAGATTAGCTACCTTGTTTGCATATAATTATAGATGTAATTGCTTGAGTGACCGTCATATCATCTTGTGATTTGGAGCATCGAAAGTATTCGTACTTGTAATCTTAACTCATGACGACCTAGGATTGCATGCCACTTTGCTAGGCTAATGTGGTGTCATTAAATTCTCTTTAAACTTCATGCATCATCTTAAAAGGTAGGTGATAGACGTTCTAGGCATATGCCCTGTTTAGAACATGCTAAGTAAGAGGGAATAAGATGTGTCTAGTGAACCAACGCCAGGTCCTAGGCACGGGCACCTAATTCAGAAAATGCATAGTAATTAGGTCAAGGAAATTTGGTTAAGAGCTATAATTGGTTAGAGTGGATAGTAAGCCTTAATTCGCCTTAGTTAACAACTTTTCATTCTTGCATTGTTAATTTCTGTACTTTGATTTACTTGTCTTTAAATTTCAGTTATCACATCATACACCCCCCCCCCCCCCTGTGTGTGTGTGTGTGTGTGTTTTTTTATTTAAGTTAACAAATCTGAACTAAATTGATCATAACGTTGATACAAGTCCTCGAGGGATCGACTCTTGCTGTGCTACTATACTATACTTATCGATTTGTGCACTTGCAAGGATTTTATAACTGTTAGAATTGAATTGCATATTTCTTGCTCTTTAAATCTACCAACAATCATGTTTGTGTGTTTTTTTTACTTATATTTGTATCAGGTTTTCATTGCTTACATGTTTGAGAAAGGAGGAAAGAGATACTGATCTCTTAGCCTTTCAGATAGGAATGGCCATTCTAAGTTATAGCAGATGACACCTTCCACTGATGAATCCTATTCAATCCTCCTACAATGGAACTGAATTATTTTTTCACATTTAAAATATATATTAAATTTAAAAATTTGTCCAATTCAATCACGCTCACCAAAAAGTGGCCTAATTTCCTTCCTTTTTCGGTTTTCTTTCTTTGCAAGTGACTTATTGTGCTTTTCTTTATGGCTGATAACGAAATGGGAAAATAGTAGTTTCATGGAAATTTCTTTGGCCGGCCCCACTACATATGTTGTTGTTGGTCACAAGGCTGAGCATCCGATGGTCAAGGGTCGGGTTGACTTTGCAAAGCATAGAGATAAGACTTCAAAGTTCTACTCATTCTCATTCTCATCGCAGAAGACTTGCTCATAACATCGGCGTGCAGTGGAGAGGTCGGCCAGTCTGTTTATTACTAGTTGCAATCTCAATCCAATCCTGAATTCACTTGTGCTGCGCCAGCAATACTCAAGCCAATTGAAACAATGGTGCAACTAACGCTCTTGAAATTGGAAGTTACATAGTTTTCATCTTATTGGCAGATAGCTTTGCTTTTAAACCTGATTATTTCATATTTTAATTGGTTTTTTAGCTAAATTTGTTTATACCCGGCTTGGTAGTGCTTCCGAAAGTGAAAAGATTGTTATGTAGGTAAGCTTTAATCAAGAGGGGCTCAAGTTCTCAACTCCATCAAAATTTTCATGGACTGGATCTGGATGGTAGGACTAGAATTCTTCCTGGAAAAAAAACAAAGAATAAAATATGAAACTGAAAGTTCATGTCTCTCCAAATTTCATATGGACTTGACATGGTAATTTAGGGCAGGTGCAGAGAATTGGGAGCGATGATTTGCATTTCATCATTTTCTTTTGATTGTTTGTTGCCCATTTCATTTCATCCATGTATTAGGTTATCGATGCTGCCATGTTTGAGAAAGGCGGAAACAGATGATGATCGTGAGTCATTATACTACAAGAATCTAAGCAAATTATTAGAGCATCTCATAGCTTTTTGTGATGGAGAAACAGAATCTCATCCAATTCATTGCTATTCTGCTGCTGAGCTCATCAGGGCAACCAACAACTTCCATCCTTCTTGCATTATAACAGAGGATGCATGCTTTAAAATGTTTAGAGGAGTTCAAGGGGACCGAGCAATTATCATTAAGAAGTACTTCATTGGGAGCCGGCCTAATGAGGATGCAGTTAGGTCCATGGCGATTGGTGACATTGTGATTTCACTACAAATGAGCAACCATGAGAATGTTTTGAAACTCTTGGGCTGCTGCTTAGAGTTCCCTATGCCTGCTCTGGTTCATGAAGATGCAGCAAAAGTCATTCTCAACTCTAATGGAAAAGGGACTAATGGAGATGAAGATCAATTCTTCCTACCATGGAAAGCTAGACTGAATATCGCAAAGCAGCTTGCGAGTGCAGTTGCACATCTCCATACCGCCTTTCCCAGGCCGACAGTTCATAGGGATCTAAACCTAGTTGTATCTTCCTGGATCATGATCATGTTCCTAAACTCTTCAACTTCTCACTCTCCCTAACTCTTCCTCCCGGTGAATGTTATGTGGAAGATACCGCGGTAAGAGGGACAATTGGGTACATTGACCCTACAGCCTGGATATGTATGCGAATTTCAGAAAAAAACTGATGCTTATAGTTTTGGTGTGGTATTGCTGGTATTCTTGACGGGGAAAAGAGCTTGGGAAGTTCCAAACCAGGAACGAGATTATGCATCAATTGTTGAGTATGTGAAATCACATCGTTACCAGCTGGAGACAATTGTGGATCCTCAAATGTTAGAGGAGGTCGAGGGAAATGACCAAGTAGTACAACAGTTGCATGATTTCTTAGCACTGGCCTTGTCATGCATTCAAGATGAAACTCAAAGAAGGCCACACATGAGTGATGTGGTTAGAGAACTCGATCGAATACTTATATTGTACAGGTTCAACAACCACCTTGCTTTTGGTTTGTTGACAAAATATGCCTCCTTTTGTTGTAGGATTTAGATTTGGATTTGATAATAAGACTAAGTTTGCTAAAATATTTGAAAATATTAGATTGAATTCATGTTAGATAAGTAAATGTAGCACTAAAGGAATGGGGTATGAAATGACTATATATATATATACACACACAAAGCCATTTGAAATTCATTTGTTTTCTTCATTTTTCTTCTCCTTCAAATTCTACCATACCTACATAGTAATACTCTAAAGTCCAAACAACAATTAAGTAGTCTTATTATGAAATCCAAATCTCTCCGAAAACAAACGAGCCTAACTCTTGTCGTTATACAAGTATTTTGGCGATGTATGGAGTAGAATATGTCAATAGCGTGGTCGTGCCTCATTTTTCTTTGACCAAATGTGTATGTGACAAACGATTCATCAATTTAGGGGATTTCTTTCTTTCATTAAGTGTATGTTACGATGAAAAACTTCAAAATTTCAAGAAATTTTGACTAAATTAGTTAAAAATAAGGAACTTTAAAGTTCCAAGAGATTTCAAATGAGCATAATAAAACAACTAGATAAGGAATTTCCAAAGTAACACCGTGATAATTAATGTTACTTATAAATCTCATCTAAATGTCTTATATCTAATTATTTGAAATTTCTTTTTTTTAATTAATTTAGTCTAAATTCGTTGGAACTTAGTTCCTCGCCCAAACATAGCATAAGGCAATACCAAAAATTTCCATCCGTCGTGCTCTGTACATCATTATTCAAACTACAACATGTTCAGGGGATTTCTAGACGGCCGATCAATCTTGGTTGCAAAATCCTTCAACAGTTGGGTGAATGTGGATGAGGATTTTGGTGACAATGTGATTTCAATACAAATGAGCAACCAGCATGAGAATGTTTACAAACTCTTAGGAAGGGCTGCTGCTTAGAGTTCCTTAAACCAGTTGTAGTGCAATCAAAGGAGCTCTCGACTCTGATGGAATTTTAAGAGTGGCTTCGTATTATCATGGAAAACTAGACATGAATCCTATTAAGGAAGGGTTATTCATTACAAAATAGTGACTGATTCATTTCTATTCACTACTCTGGTCCTCTTCAGTCTTCACCACATGAATCTGGCACCTCCGACCACTCACAACTTTCAGACTTGTTTGGATTACCTTCCTCACCCTCAGGCCTCAGAATCTGAATGAGAACTTGTCTCTGATTCCTCACTGGTGATGGTTCACGTGGAAAAAAAGGATAATGTGGAGGATACTGATAGTAAGGTGGTATTCTTAGGTGTCAAGAGGATTCGAACCCGAGACCTGAAACTTTCGAGGCTTTTGTCCTCACCATTGGACCCCACGCTCGGTGGTTTTCTTTTTGGTCAATCCGAAAACTTGATATACTGCAAGCTAAGGGGGGTGTATTAATAGATTTTGGGTTTTAATAGATTTTAATGGAGTTTTAATAGATTTTCATGAGTTTCAAGGCGTGTTTACTTAGGGGTAATGAGAATCAAATAAAAGACAATGATTTTCATTACAGAGTATTCCTGCGTTTGCTTGCAAAATTAGATTTTTTTAACAGGTGGACTCCACATGAAATCCTTGATGGCATTATCCAAAAATGGATAATGGGATTAATTAGGAGGGAGGTGTTAATGATTCTCATTACCTATTTTAATTTTTTATGTACCGAAATTGACCTACAACTTTTACAATAATTACAAAGTTCAGCCATAAAAAAAGGAGAAATATAGTGATATATTATTATAACTCAAATTATTATCATACAAATAAAAGAGTGATGATATATTATTTTTTAATGAATGAAATCTTTCAGAAAATGAAAAAGAACACTTTATTTATTTTTTAATGAATCGAATCTTTCAGTAAATAGGTTTTGAGAGGGTGATGAAGAAGAGAACGAGATGTTGAGAATGGGCATTTTAGTAATCAATTAATTTTTATTCCAATTGATAATGGTTAGTAAACAATAACATTGAAAATCATTCCCATTAATATTCTGATTATATATAGTTAGTGAATACCTCAATGGGAATGATTACTCACTCCTCCGATTACCCATTTCTCTGATTGTCTATTTATTTCATTACCCACTGTTCTCATTCTTGGGAAGTAAACGTGTCCTCCAATATGTTGGGTTTCAATAGATTTTATAAGGTTTTTATTGATTTCAAGTGTTTTCATATGGATTTTGTTTTATTTTTATTATTGATTTGCTATGATTTTAAAAGATTTTTTTTTTTATTTCAAGGAGTTCTCATCTGACCAATTAACAAACATTATTATACATTATTCACAATAAACGTTAAGTGCGATCAAAATACTCAATATATATGAGGTTACCCATCACAGTAAAAGTTAAGTGCAATCAAAATACGCAATAGATATAAGAAGTTTTGTCTTTAAAATTTGAACATCGAGAACGAACTATAAAGATTAAAAACTATAAGAAGATTAACCATAACTTTCTCAAAATTACCAATCAAACTATTCAAATGCATTTTCTATTAAACAGAGAAAAAGAAAAGATACAAAGAACTCATGTTATGTCCTGCCAATCCATACAATATACTCACTAAACAATCATTATCTAACTCCTCCCATCTTCTTTCATCCATCTAAATTAATTAAACACATAAAATGTAATCTTCTTGCTGTAAGAATACTGCATAACTTTTGGAAAACATCAGGATACATTCTGTATACTTGTCTAAAGTGATGAGGATCCTCATTTAATACCTTAAGTATATACTTATATCCACATGTAGTAATAATTGCTTGTCGAATTGGGCGTTCAATACGCTCATCTCATAAGATCACCATTAGCGCACTTAGCACTTGTGTTATCGCTTCCATAGCCATCAATAATAACTTAATGGTTTCATAATATATTCCCTCTAATTTGTTGTCCTCCTTGTCATATGCTTCTTTTTCTTCCTTGTTGTTTCTTATTTCTCTTTCAACATACTCTCCTTCAATTTCCTCATTTTGATTAATTGCATCATCTTCATTGAGAATTTGAGACATTAAGGAACTGCCTGAAAAAAGAATAGAACAAATAATATTATTAACAAAATAGAAATAATACAACAAAGGCAATATCACCAATATATTCTTCATTATCAACACCCCAGACAATAATCCGACTTATCACTAATGTCAATTTAAAAGAAGAAAAACGAAGGCCAAAAAACGAGAAACAACTACAGAGAACCTTAAGTTGCCAAATTCAAGTTGTACACTTGATTTTACTGTCTTAAAGCCCTACTTCAGCTATAAGCCTATGTCCTATCATGAGAACCCTCAACTCCACCCCAAAGGCAAAACCGCAAATCAAGTGATGATAACCAGCTCCGACAATCAAAATTTCATAAAAAATATGCAATCCACCAAAGTAAAAAAGTAGGTGCAAAGGAAAGGCATTGCATCCCCACCATGTATATTGCTGTATGCAGACCAAGCATAACATGACACAAAAAATCCCAAACTAAACCATGACAAATGAATTATCCCATCGCTGCCTTCTAATCTAGCAGAATAGAAGAGAGTGATAGGCCCCTGAATTCTAATGAAACAGAAGCCCAAAGTGAAGACTATCTCTTTGAAAATGATGAAGGACATATCGGTCTTGCAGTTGTAGTGAAGGAAACCATAAATAAAAAACCTGATTGGATCAAAAGTGGTTGTAATATAAGCATGATTCTTATACACTTTAATAACCATGGTTGTCAAACAATTTAAACTTAAAGAAATAAACACCACTATCAATAAATTGTAATAAGAGGCAAGTACAAAAAAGTCATAAAAAGAGAGTTTACAGATCCGAGAGTTGATACGTTTCTCCACAGCAAGCACAACGCCTTCTTTTGTCTTCAACCCAATTGCGGTCGAACCCAGCTGCAATTCATCAAACCCCAAAAACGTTAACAATCCAATGATTCGATAAAAAAAAATGGATATGAACGGCAACTATTTTATTTTATTTTTTTCTCAACTAGAGTCCGCTTGAAATCCTACATTCTATCAAAAAGAGAAAAGTGGGGATATATGATATGCTTTCGTGTTGGAGAAGAAGGGTTTTTCGTTTTTCTTCCTCTTCCTATATTTTCTTTTTTTTAAAAATACTGCAAATGTGTGTCGGATTGTTGTGGGCTACCCACGTACTACAACATTGAAAGAGAGAAAGATAGCTACGGTTCAGGACAGATGAAGATTGTCTGCAAAGAAGCTTGTATGTGCTTGTCTGTTCATATTTCCGAGTGAGAGAAAGAGAGAATACGGTCAAAATCTTTGGGGGGAGATTGGATTTGAATTAGGGCTTTGGTATTCATATCATTCACTAAAAAATCCTTCCAAATTCAAGATCTAATTAAATTATCTAAAATATATGATATTTTAAATACAGGTATATTTGAGTGGATTCTTAAATAATTTATTTTTAATACATCCTTATTTCAACATATTTTAAATCAATTTATTAAAATACAAATTGAATACACTATGTTTTCAACTAATAATTTAAAAGTCTAATTGAACACTTCTAAATTTTAAAATCTTTTAAACCTCACCCCCCATGTTTGTTTATGTGATCTTGCTCACGCGGTTTGAGAGCTGAAACCAAATGCAGTGTTCTCTCTCAAAGTAGAACAGAAATTTCCACCAAATGTTGGTCGTTGCTTCTCCTCCTTGCTTTCCTTGTTGCCCCAAGTCAACGTCTCTACTTTTTTTTGGGAATTTAGCTAAAAACCCCAGTAACAAGCACCAAGCAGAAGCACAAAAGATTGTTCGAATTCTTTGTGTTCTCTTACAGGATTCAGTTGTAAGTCTCTGTTATACTAACTTTTTATGAATTGTGGACTTTATATATTTATGGATTTGTTGAAGAGCTTTTTCCTTTAATTAGTTGTAATTTTGATCTGCTGAGAAGATATGTGAACAAAACCCAGTTAATATAACCTTACTTAATCGGCGGTCGTAAGGTTTCGGAGGCCCTAGATTTCAGTTCAAACATGAAAATTGGGCAACTTTTTTTACAATACAGCATAAACATAATTTATATATATTTGTTTAGTTAAGAGCATTGTAGGTGAAGTTTTGGTGGCTTAGGAGACCTTATATTTATGGAACACCATAGTGAATGGTTTTCTAAACAGGCAGTCTATAATCCTATATGCTCAAATGTTTTGTCTTAACATTTTGTTTCATTTTAATTTTGTTGTTAGATTTGTGCAAGATGGTGGATGCTGTAGTGACCGTATTCTTGGAACAGCTTCTAGGAGCTCTATCGAACAAGAGCAGGATTTTCAGTGAATTTAGGGACCAATTTGAAACCTTGCAATCTGAGCTTCAATTAATGCAGAGCTTTCTCAAAGATGCAGAGAGGCTCAAGAGGAAGAATGACACCGTTCGTTGTATCATGGCTAATTTAAGAGAGCTGATTTATGAAGCTGATGACATACTAGCAGATTGTCAACTTCACTCACTAGACGATCATGGCCCATTTTCCAGTGCCTGCTTCATGTGCATCTACCCTTCAAAACTTCCATTCCAATATCAAACCGGGAAGAGCTCCGAGAAATCAAGAAGAAAATTTCAAGCATTAAACAGAATATTTCATCCTATCTCGGAGTTCCTCTTTTGAATCAACCAGAGCCAATATATGGACAACATGACCAAATGCCTAGATGGAGCAGTCCTGTGTATGACCATACCCAGGTCGTAGGTTTGGAGGACGATGCAAATAAGATCAGACAGTGGTTATTTGAAGCTGACAAAGGCATACTAGCTATTGGAGTCGTGGGCATGGGTGGGCTGGGAAAGACCACCATTGCTCAAAAAGTGTTTAATGACACGAAAATTCAGGAGCATTTTGAAAGAAGAATTTGGGTGTCTGTTTCTCAGAAATTTGATGAAGAACAGATTATGAGAAGTATGTTACGGAACTTGGGAAATGCCAGTTTAGGAGACGGTAAAGGAGAAGTGTTGCAGAAAATAAAAGAGTATCTTTTAGGCAAGAGGTGTTTGATTGTGATGGATGATGTGTGGAGCTCTGACGTTAACTGGTGGCGGAGAATTTACGAAGCTTTGCCAAAAGGAAATGGAACTAGCATCATTATCACTACGAGGATAGAAGAGGTTGCTCAGAAGATGGGAGTGCAGAAAGCCAGATCACATTGGCCAAAATGCCTCAGCAAGGATGATAGTTGGCTGCTGTTTCAGAAGATTGCATTTGCAGCTAGAGGAGCTGAGTGTATGTATCCGGAATTAGAAAATGTTGGAAAGGATATTGTTGACAAGTGTAAGGGCCTTCCATTAGCAATCAAGGCAGTTGGAGGAATAATGTTGTGTAAACCATCGTGGTATCATGAATGGAGAAGAATTGCAGACCATTTTCGTGATGAATTAGCAGAAAATGATAACTCGGTTATGACTTCTCTACAATTGAGTTATGATGAGCTTCCATCTTACTTGAAATCATGCTTCCTTTGTCTGTCTCTTTATCCAGAGGATTGTGTCATAACCAAAGACCAATTGGTCCATTGGTGGCTTGGAGAAGGTTTTATTCCACTGAGAAATGGTAGATCAGCAATTGCAGCAGGGGAAGATTGTTTCACAGGGCTAACAAATCGATGTTTGCTAGAAGTTGTTGACAAGACTTATCATGGAACGATCTCCACATGTAAGATTCATGATATGGTGAGGGATGTGGTTTTAAAAATGGCTGAAGATGATGCATTTTTCAGACCAGATGGTAGAAATTGCCGTCATTTGGGTATTACAGGTAGCATTGTTGAGGATGCCAGTCACAAGTTGCGAGCATTGTTATCTACGACAAGGACGGGTGAAGTGAACATGATTGCTTCAAACACAGCAAAGAAGTTCTGTAAGTGTCGACACCTACGAACAATGGATTTGTCCAAGTCAATCTTTGATACTCATCTCTCAGACATTTTGAATCAGATTGGTTTTCTTCAGCACCTAACTTACCTTAGTTTAAGCAACACACATCCATTGGTTCAACTCCCACCTTCAATTGACAAGCTTCCCAACCTTCAGATTTTGGATGTTAGCTACAGCCAAAACTTAAAGACACTTCCCCCCTTGTGTTGTGAATTTCAAGAAGTTACGGGTCATAGATGTAAGCCATTGTGGTTCACTCAAACATCTACCTAAAGGCTTGGGAAGGCTTTCAAATCTGGAAGTGTTATTGGGATTCAAGCCTGCCAAATCGCGCCAGTTAGAAGGTTGCCGGATTGGTGAGCTCAGAAATTTAATCCAGCTTAGGACACTTGGACTTCAACTATGTTGCTGTGATGAGATTGGAGATGCTGAGGTCAATGTTTTGGTGAATCTACAAGAACTGCAACATTTGTCCATTAGTTGTTTCGATAGTAATGGGAATGATGACCTCATAACCAAGCTTGATAAGTTGTTTCCTCCTCAGCAGCTCCATGAGCTAAGTCTAGAATTCTATCCGGGAAAGATGAGTCCGGTGTGGCTCAACGCTGTTTCACTTCCTATGTTGAGGTATCTTTCGATATTGTCAGGCAACCTTGCAAAGATGAATGAAGGGTTTTGGGGGAATGCCAATACTTTTTGGAAAATTGAGGGCTTATCATTGGAATGTCTTTCGGATTTCGAGGAAGAATGGGCGAGGGTTCGACAAGTTATGCCGGCATTGAGAGTTGTGAATGCAAGTTGGTGCCCAGAATTGGTATCTTTTCCAATTGAGGATGTTGGGTTTAGTGGTGGTGTCTGGAAGCAGGAAGAGCTATCCCGCAGGTGAATGAACAATGTGTCATGTAACACAATGTTTATCTTTCTTTGTTTTGGGTTGTGATGATCAGTTTTGGTCTTCATACAACTTCATCCACACTTTGCTCTTCAATTGTTTGTTTTGATCTAAAATCTTTTTAACATGTAACAAAAAATCTGAAGCAGTGAATGTTACTTTACATGTGTAATTATTTTTATCCATTTTTTCAGGTAATTCACTTTACTCTTCAATTGTTTCTTTGTCTGCTATTGGAAGCATTTTTCTCTTCAATCTAAATTGACGGTTAGCATTATCATCACATCGATTGATATTACATAAATGTTAATTTTAAGATTTGTATAAAAGATACAGCAAGTCAGATTTATAATTCTCAATTTAGTCTCACCACCCTAAAACTTATCTCCGAAAACTTACAACCCCCCAATTCATACAAGTGGAAGTGGAAGGGTGGCTTTGCCATTTTGCATATTTCTTTGTGTCGTTTATAGGCCCAGTCATCCCATGTTATAGATAAATAACTGTCGTTTAACTATGAACGGATATGTATACGGAGATACATTACGACACGATACACAAATATAAAATTCTTTAAAATTTAGGATACAATATATGATGGGTGCAAAAATACAGATTAAATATATAATATAATAAATAGTAATAAATTTATAATTCAAATAACATAATTGAAACTAGAAGGTAAAAACATAAGAAACTAGAATCCTAGTTTCACTTAAATATAGAAAATGTAGAAGAAAAAGAGGTGCAAATCATCATTAATCTAGAGGCAGGAAGAAGAAGAGGCAACCAAGAGACAATTCTTTGTTAATCTGAACAAGCTTTTCGTGTTCTAAATTTCAAATCAAATATCCTTTGTATGCTCTTAATTTGTGTAAAACGTTTTTGAAAAGTGAGATATAAGAATCACATGAGTCCGATACGAGTACTCCATGAATCAGATACGCATATCCATCAAGTCAACGTATATGTTGACCCATATCTATCAAATACGTATATCTAGGAGTATCCATGCTTCATAGTAACTTATATGTTGACCCATATCTATCAAATATTCAAATACATATATCTAGGAGTATCCGTGCTTCATAGCCGTTTACATAGTAACCTTATAAGACAACTACATCCTCAATTTTGACATAAGGATGATTGATGTACTCGACACATATTTCGGGGATTATAAGGTTAATATTGGAGTTCAAGAACAAATTTAAATTTTTATATAATTTAGCGACAACGACAATCATTTACTCTTTTCGAAAAAACTCTTCAAAGGGGTATAGGTAATAATTTCCCAATAATGTCACTCAGTACTATAACTTAGTTATATAGCTAATGTATTTTAGTTGAACCACGGATTAGCGGCTCTCGAGCTCTGAGGGTTTTGCAATCCCTGGGTTTCCCTAAATTTGATTTTGTTGACGCAGTGGGTTTTTCTGGCGGTATTTGGATGTTGTGGGATGATAATAGAGTTAAGCTTGAGGTTATTGACAGGTTTGAGCAAGCGGTGATCTCTGTGGGTGGAGGGCCGAGTTGGTTGTTTACTATGGCTTATGCCAGCCCCTGTGCTGTGAGAAGATTGTTGTTGTGGGAACACTTGGATGTGTTGGCTACAAACCATGATCTTCCGTGGGGTCTAATTGGGGATTTCAACGAAGTGATCGTCTCTCATGAGAAGTGGAGTCGGCGAGGGGCCTTTCACCCGGGTGGTATGCGTACTTTTGTGGCCTGGCAGAATCTTATTGATTTGGGTTATGTTGGAGTCAATTTCACTTGGTCTCATAACCAGGATGGCCAGCGAAAGGTGCTCATGCAGCATAATAGGGGTCTTTGCAATGCTCAATGGCGGTTGAGGTTCCCGGAGGCGTATGTCCAACATCCTACCAGAGCTAAGTCTGATCATTGTCCTTTGGTCCTGCATCTGCATCCCTTAGAGAGGGGTGACCCGAGGCTTAAACCTTTCCGGTTTGAAGCCATGTGGATTAAGCTTGGGGACTTTCTGAATTTTATGGATGCAAGTTGGAGTCGTGGGGGTGAGAGCTTGGTTTGGAAGCATGGCATATAACCGAGGGTTTGAAAAAGTAGAACAAGGATACCTTTGGGCATCTCCGGGCAAGGAAGAACAGGGTCCTTGCGCGCCTTGCGGGGCTCCAAATGGCTATGGGTGTTGAGCCGGGTATTGAGTTGGAGAACCTGGGACGAGCTTTGCAGCGAGAATATTCAGAGATCCTTGACCAGGAAGAGGTTTTCTGGCGGCAGAAATCCAGAGTGCAATGGCTTAGTGAAGGAGATCGGAATACCAAGTTCTTTCACACTTCGCCGGTTATCCGGCGTCAGAGAAATAAGCTCCAGGGTTTAGTTACCTTGGATGGTGGCTGGGTGACTATGAAAGAAGAGATGAAAGCTGAAGTAGTAGCGCATTTACAAGCTCTCTTTTCTTATTCCCACCAGCGTAGTGGCGCGTAGCATCTCCCTGGGGGTTTCCCAGATCTCTCAGTGGAGCATTTGGCTAGTTTGGAGGCTCAGGTTTGTGATGTTGTTATTAAAAAGCACCTTTTTTATATTGGGCCCACTAAAGCTCCGGGTCCTGATGGTTTTCCAGCATGTTTCTTTCAAAATTGCTGGAATATTTGTGGTAGTGATATATGTAAGCAGGAGAAAGAGATTTTTAATTTTGGCCTCCCCCCTACGCTGAATGAGACTACCATTATGTTGGTGCCAAAGGTGGAGAACCCGAGGTCCATGGCTCAGTTGCATCCAATAAGCCTTTGCAACACTATTTATAAGGTGGTGTCTAATATGCTGGTCAGTCGTCTCAGGCCTATTCTCCAAGATCTTATCAGCCCTAGCCAGACTAGTTTCATTCCAGGCAGACAGATTACATATAATACTATCCTAGCTTAGGAGCTCCTGCATAAGTTCAGCCGCACTAAAGGGAAGAAAGGATATATAGCGTGGAAAATTGATTTGTCCAAAGCCTATGATTGGTTGAGTTAGGAATTTATCCAAACGGTTCTTGTTGAGGTAGGGGTGCATGTTAGGGTGAGAGAGTTGATTATGCAATGTTACTACTGTTTCTTCCTAGGTAGTGCTTAATGGTGAGCTGCTAGATTCGTTTGCCCCTCAACGGGGGTTTCGACAAGGGGATCCGCTCTCCCCATACTTGTTTGTTATGTGCTTGGAGAAACTGTCTCATTTGATTGGCGAGACTGTGTAGAGTAAGAAGTGGAGGGCAGTTAACATTTCCCGTGGGGGGGCTGAAAATCTCGCACCTCTGCTTTGCAGATGATATCATTCTGTTTGCAGAGGCTAGTACAAGCTAAGCTAGAGTTATCAAAAGGTGTTTGGACCGTTTCTGTGAGGCCTCTAGTCAAGCGGTTAGCTATGAAAAGTCTTGGGTTTTCTGTTCTCCCAATGTCCAGCGGCATCTTGCAAGGAAAATCAGTGATATTTGTGGGTCTCCCCTCACGAATGACCTGGGCCGCTACCTTCAAGGTCCCCCTGGTGCATAAATGGGTCAGTAAGGCTACTTACTGGAAGGTGGTGGAAAAGGTTCAAAGCAGGTTAGCCTCTTGAAAAAGTACAATTTTAAGCATGGCAGGGAGGATGACTCTCCTTAAACTGGTGAACGAGTCTATCCCGGTTTACACTATGCAGACTGTGAAGCTCCCTATTAGTATATGTGATGAATTAGACCGTTTAAACATAAAGTTCCTTTAGGGAAGCAGTGAGGGGCAGCGGAGAGTTCCCTTGGTTAATTGGGAGACTGTAGTTAAGCCGAAAAGGAAGGGTGGCCTCAGACTGAAACAGTATGAGGTTATGAATATGGCTCTCCTAGCTAAGAATCATTGGAAAATGCTTAAGCAGCCGAACAACCTCTGGGTACGAATTCTAAGTGCCAAATATTTGAATCATGATGTGTATTCGGTCATGCGGGACACCATCCCCAAAACTACGGCTCCTTCCTCTACCTGGCGTGTTATTCGTGCTGGGGTGGATACTTTGATTGAGGGCTGTAGAACTCGATTGGGGGATGGGAGTACTACGAATTTCTGGACTGATGATTGGAGTGATTTGGGCATTTTAAAAGACCATGGGATTGTCATCTCGGCTGAGAAACTTCAACGCAAAGTGATTAGCTATGTGCATGAGGGGGCTTGGGACATGGCGAAGCTTGAGGAGGATCTCCTGCTAGACATAATTAGGAGGCTAGTATGCACTTCCGTGGGGATACTGGGGGCATGGGCAGACACTGTTATATGGCGGCCTACCTCCAATGGACATTTCACGGTTAAATCTGCCTATGACATGCTCATTGACGATGTGGAGGAGGAAGAGGTGCCTTGGTTTGAAATCTGGAAGGCTAAATGCTCCCCCAAAATGAAGCTCCACTGTTGGCTTATTATCCATGATCTTCTTATGACCAATTCGCAGCGCTTTCGTCGTCATTTCACGGCGAGCCCTTTGTGTGTAGTGTGCGGAATTGCCGAGGAGATTGCTGAGCACTTGGTGCGTCGGTGCCCTGTGGCTCTGGATGTTTGGGCCAATTCCGGCAGCCCAGTCAGCTTGGGAAGTGCTGTTTCGGCTCTGGTAACAGAGTGGATCCTGATGAACCTCCGTAGTACGACTATGATGGAGTATGGTGTTGGTTGGCCGACTCTCTTTCTGTTAGTCTGCTGGTACCTTTGGCTTTGGAGGAATAAAAGAGTGTTTGAGACGGAGTTTGTGCTATCTGGGAACGTGAACCAGTTCTTATAGTTGGTGGCAAAGGAGTGGCTTCAGGCCAACTCTTGTTCTGCTGCCAACTCGGGTAGATAGGTTGTCTTGCGTGGCTGGTCTAGGCTTGTTGAGGGGGTGTGGAAGGTTAATACAGATGGCAGCCGTACCCATGATACTGGCAGTATTGCTATTGGGGGCATCATTCACAACAGTGCAGGGGGTTGGGTTATGGGTTTCACTGCGAATCTAGGTCAGGGCATGATCTTGGAGGCTGAGTTGTGGGGAATCTATCAGGGGGTGCGTTTGTGCTGGGAGTTGGGTCCTTGTAAAGTCCTGCTGGAGTCAGATTCTGTTGTTGCGGTTCAACTCTTTCGGGATGGGGATATGGCTGTTCATCATCTGGCGTCCTTAATTTTGGGGATTCGAACCATCATGTGCAGGGATTGGGAGTGTTCCATATCTCATATTTACAGAGAGTGTGATTCAGTTGCTGATGGGCTTGTTAGCATTGGCCATGGTGTGGATTTGGGTGTGATGGTGCTGGAGTCGCCTCTTGCGAGTATCCAGGAGCTGTTGGCAAGTGATGTCCTAGGCGTGCCTAGGAGTCGTGATTGTCCCTCGTAGCGAGAGTTGTTTTGTTTCTTTGCTATTCTGTTATTACCAAAAAAAGGTTGTATAGCTAATAATATCCCAATAATGTCACTCAGTACTATAATAAGTTATCTTCATTTTCATACATTATCTGTGAAGTTTTAAATTTGACTCTCGTAAATGATGAAATCGATATCAAATGTTTATATTACTCCTGAAATAAAAATAAAAAAACAATTTCCCAATAACAAAACAAAGTCAGCCGCGAAGACGAACTTTTCCCAGACACTCACAATCAGAAAAGAGAGCGGAGAGGTTTGAAAAGCAGTAACCGTTCATCTCCACGGATTGGTGGGGAAATGCAAACCCTAACGCCAATACGACCGCATTTTGTAAAGCTCTTGAGCTTCAATCCTTCCTCGCTCTCTCTCAGAACATTAATCCCTCGACCATTATCTTCGTTTTCTTCTTCTTCTTCTTCAGATTACTCCAACCAGTCCCGTGGTGGCCTCCCTCGCTTCTTCTCCGAACTTCTCCCTGCTTCCAAGGCACAAAACTCTCTCTCTGGCTCACTCTCTCATGCTCACACACTATCATTGTAATACAGTTTTGTTTGTTCTTTTGATTTGAATGCAGGGAGGCGTGGTTCGCGTTCAAGGCGATGAATTCTGGCACATGGCTAAAGTTTTAAGATTGGGCGCGAACGATAGGTATTTCCCACCCAGCCAAGTTCTTCAAATTTGAATTTCATGTTATCTGGACAAATTGGAATTGGGTTGCTTTGAATTTGGAACCTTTTATTGGTGATTTTGGAATCAGAGGGATAAAACCAGCTTCAATTGGATTGTTTTTTTGGTCTTATATATGCGTATTTTAATGGTTGTCCCCCATAATACATGCAAGGGTAGAGCTATTCAATGGGAAAGGAAGTTTGATACAAGGTTTAATACGGAGCGTCGATCGCTCTGGACTTGATTTTGTGGCATTGGGAGATCCAATAGTAGTTCTTCCACAGAAAACGCAGTGGCATGTATTTGCAGCTTTTGGTTAGTGTTTTCGAGTTTCTGATACTAGGCAAATAGTTTGTAAAAGATGAGTGAAGAACTTAAGGCTTAGTGGGTATCTCGTCGATTGTTAAAATGCTGCTCCTTTTCACTTTTCAGGCACTTTAAAGGGTGGTCGAGCTGATTGGCTTGTTGAGAAATGCACGGTATATTTCATATTTCTGGGATGATGTTATCGGTTATCGGTGTGGTTCATCACTGCCATTGCTGCTAAAAGTACCGTTGATGTAGGACAGAACCGAGCAATAGAAAACAGCAACTTAGCAGAAGCAAAATTTAAAAAACACAATAATAAAACTATAGGCTAGGGTCTGGAATTACTCCAGGGGTTTCACACCCGAAATTGGATAGGTTCTATTGATATCACACCAATAGACTTCTAGGAATCACCTAGTTCTAGGCATCGCACCTAGGGTTAGGTTGCATCACACAAACCTGAAGAGAGGCAATGCTCCACAATTTTTATTCAATATCAAAAACTCACCCTTCTAGGGTTTACAATGTTAGTTTATATCAAGATCCATACCTAATAAAATAGGAAAGAATCTTGCTAGAGATAAAACAGGAACATAAATCTAATACTTAAAGAAACAGGAAAACTATCCTTTTCCCTTTAGAATTAGGCTAACTAAGCTTTAGGCCTTTGCCTCTAATAAAGACATTTAAATACTAAAACCCTAAACGCCTAAAGACTAAAACCCCCTTGACAATTCTGCATTATTCTCCCCTGGTTGAAGAACTCGCCTCCGGCGAGTTAAGTGAGAAGCTTGGACATCATTGGCTAACCAACATCAATAGGATAATTCTGTTCATCAACGACACTAAGGTTGTGTTGGAATCCAATTACATCCTTGATATCAATGTCATATAGCAGTCCAAGGCTCTTAGCATGACCAAAGTAATTTTTCAAATTTCGTATCCTCACAAGTTGATGGGTCATAGAAGGAATCTGAAGAACAATATCACATTCCTGAATAGAAGGAACACCAATCACTGGCAGAATAGGTGCACAAATAGGAGCTTGCTCAATCATTGGTAACATTGGGTCTTGCCTCTCCAATTGAGTAGAATTTTCCTCTACCGTGGGCTCTGTAGAAGGAACCAAGGGTGCTAATGATTCTTGATCTGTTAGTTGTGCTACTTGTTTTCCACGGTATTGTTATCTTGAAACTCTTCTCCTTGTCTAGCACTTCTCACATCAGCTAAAAAGTCTTGTACACTAATTAACAAAGCATCAATTGTGTTTGGCCTCTTAACCCTTTCATCAGGAACTTGTTGACAAAATTTTTGTCTTTCTCTGCCTAGATCATTCCTCTTATCACCACCTCTATCTCTGTCATACCTTCGGTCACCATCATGGTTTCTATTAGGGTCTTTTTCACGACGAAGGGCTGCCAGTTTGGCAGAATGCTCTTGTAATGTGGTCTGAATTCCAGCAACTTCTCTTGATATTCCAGCAACTTCTTTTGACAAATTCTCTATGAGTTGTACTAACCGTTCTGTGTCCATATCTGATGGATATGCCTAATTGCTACAAATTGTGGACATACAAAGGTACCCGAAAGAAACGGAACCTGCTCTGATACCAAAATTGATGTAGGACAGAACCGAGTAATAGAAAACAGCAACTTAGCGGAAGAAAAATATAGAAAACACAATAATAAAACTATAGGCTAGGGTCTGGAATCACTCCAGGGGTTTCACACCCTAAATTGGATAGGTTCTATTGATAACACACCAATAGACTTCTAGGAATCACTCCTAGTTCTAGGCATCGCAACTAGAGATCCTTAGGCATCGCACCTGGGGTTAGGTTGCATCACACAAACCTGAAGAGAGGCAAAGCTCCACAATTTTTATTCAATATCAAAAACTCAACCTTCTAGGGTTTACAATGTTAGTTTATGTCACGATCTATACCTAATAAAACCATCTTTTTCTGTCTTAGGAGCTGGGGGCTAGTAGTTTAACCCCTCTGCTGACAGAGCGGTCTCCTGCTATCTCAGAAAATCGGGTGGAAAGGTTGCAGCGTGTCAATATGGCAGCTGCTAAACAATGTAAAAGATTTGACTCTGCCTTTATTCTTGATATACATGTTAATGCTTGCTTCCTTATATCCTATTAAAATTTTGGTTTGAGATATTGAACTTCAAGGCCTTGTTTCCCCATGGCTCTGTCACAGGTCAACGGCTGCATGAAATGATTTTGAATCCTCCAATTAAAATTGATGGTCTTTTACCTCTTGTGAGTTCTTTCTTCAACCTTCCCCATTTTGTTATATTTTGGAGGTTGAACAACTATCTTGGTTCTGGTTTGTTCGTAAAATAACTCTAGTGAGACATGTATTCTGTCCTGTTATATTATCGCTCCGGTAGCAAGCTGTATATCATTTTTGTAATTGCAGATCTTTGTTTGGCCATAAAGTATGGTCTTTGAAATCTTGTTCCCATTGATGTGCAGACTCTACTTTCCATTGTTAATTGGACTTACAAATCCAATTTTGTTACTTAGGTCGCACAGTCAAAGCTAGCGTTTTTGGCAAGTGCAGAAGGTACTCCAGTTGTTAGTACATTAAATTCAGCACAAAGGGAATCCAGTGGCTTGTTTGTGGTTGGACCCGAAGGTGGTAAGTATGCATGCTCTCGAAATATTTTCTTTTCATTTACTGTTTTGTCATACTATTTACCAGGCACATAGATAGAAGTTAACCATTTCACTTTATGATTTAGTTGGCGATGGTGGACAGCTGCAAAGTTCTGCATTTGTAGCTCAAATTTTAAGTTTTAGGGTAGGGGTTGATGTGCAATTGATTAGGCTAATTAGATTGTGGCTAGATGAAGGTTTTTGGGAACGAATTTGGGGTTTTGTGGTGTACAAGAGTTAATAAGAATTTCAAAATCAATTGAATATCCGACAATTAGAAGAAGAAGAAGAGCTGAGCATTAAATCCTTAACAAAGTTTGTAGGAGTCTAGGTCAAACGTTGAGAAAAGTTGGCCCAAACTCTAATCTATTAAGGATTATGTTGGACCCAACACCAGCTATTGTTTGCGTGCATTGATTCTGTGGTATGTATTGGTGCTTATTATTCACAGTATTTCTTTGTATCTGTTTTGGTATATCCTATGCCTCGTATACATAATATACTTTAGTTTTCATACTCAGATTATTGCATAGGAAAATTCATTATTGAGGATCAAAATTGACTTGTTCTTGATTCAGACTTCACTGAAAAAGAGGTGAATCAATTGATGGAAGCTGGTGCTATCGCTGTTGGTCTTGGCCCACATCGACTACGGGTTGAAACTGCAACAGTAGCTCTTCTGGCAATTCTCATGTTATCGTCCGATGCTGATGAAATATTTGATTCGTGATCTCTCTCTCAAGGCAAGTCTTCTTTAGTCATCCCTTGGTTAAGGCTGAACTTCATTGAATTGTGTAAGCATTTAGCCATGTAAGCAAGTCTTTGTTTCACTTATGTTCTTGTTGTTTAGCACTTTAAGGCAACGCTCTAAAAGTCCCTACCTAGGGCCGCCTAGGCTCTAGGCTCTCCCTTGCTGCCCCTATTTGGGAAAATCCGCCTAGGTGCCTCAGGCACCACCTAGGCGTCCCACTATAGGCTAGGAGGGGTTGACAGTTAGGCGAAAATATTTTATTTTATTTTATTAATATTTTTTATTTGTATTTTTGGGGCAAAATTAGAATTTGTAGGTTTAAATTTCACTCATACTCTCGCCATCATCATCTCATTTTTCCATTTTGTATGTTTGTTTTTGTTGTTTATGATTCTAAAATTTCCATTTTGTTCATTTATGTTTCCCAATACAATTATTTTGTCTTTGAAAGTACTCATTATTTTAGAATTATTGGAAGTAGTCATTATATTATTAGCTTTTTTATTTCTCAAGTAAAAAAAAAAAGATAACTGTGGCAATAACATGCAAAACACAACACTAGAGGGATCATACGAAAATCGTATTTGTGCAGCACTCCTTTTTCCCTAAATCTAGGTGATTGAATCATCATTATCAAGCGTATTCCCACAACGATCTTGACCTCCAATGCCCCATCATATATCATATATGTAGTCAATAACTTAAACCATTGTCGAACTATCAGTCTTGGATCAGCTCAGCAGAGTCTTTAGAATCAGTCTTGGATCAGCTCAGCAGAGTCTTTAGAATCAGTCTTGGATCAGCTCAGCAGAGTCTTTAGATTCTTGAGATTCCTGATTGCCCCCTCCCTCCACTAGTTTGTTGATTCCTTTTATATTCTAAAAATCATAGGCATAGAATTGATAGTTGAGAAAACCCCTCTGAGGAGCAAACCAGATGATCCACATGAGTCCCACTGCTGCAATTGGTCTCGCAATTGCTCAACATTTTGCTATTGGTCTCCTATAGATTTGCATGTCCACTGCTGCAATTGGTCTCGCAATTGCTCAACATTCTCACTCTCAAGTCACACCCTCCCAGAGAACTTGTTTGATCAAGTTTGTGAGTGTTTGTACAGGTAGTAGTTGAATTTACAAACTCACCCATCTCCTCTCTCTGTGTTTTCTCGTTTGCTTGCAACATTAACAGATATCATGCTTCTTTCGATGGCAGGCAGCTTTTCATATCCATATCAATCTCACTCACACACTCTCTCTCTCTCTCTCTCTCTCTCTCTCTCTCCCTCCCTCTGCACCCAATTGTAATTAAATTTGGTATGTTATAGTCAATTCTAAAAGTTCCCTCCTAGGTTCCTTGTAGGCGCTAGGCTTCCCCTTGCCATATCGATTATAGGCTAGAAGGGGTGGACAGTTAGGCGGAGTTTTTTAATATTATTTTTATTTTTGGGGCAAAATTAGAACTTTTAAGTTTAAATTTCACTCAAACTATCGATATCTTCCATCTCATTTTTTTCATTTTGTATGCTTATTTTTATCTTTGACTTTAGAACTTCCATTTCAAATATCTATGTTTCCCAATATAATTATTTTATTTTTGGAAGTACTCATTGCTTTAAAATTATATGGAAGTGCACATTATATTATTAATTGTTTTAATTTGTAAGTGAAAAGAAAAAAACCGCCTAGGCCTTTAGGCACTAGGCCTCATTTAGTCGCCCTATTATCGCTTAGCGAGTTTTAGAACATAAAGTTTGAGTCCAAGTCTGGAGTTGAAGTTGGGATATTTAAAGGGTTAAGTTAGGGTTTTGTTTGAGGTGAGAATTCAAAATGTCAACTTCAAAAGACAAACTATAGAGTTAGAGACAAAGACAAGGCATTTGTTGGTAGAGAAATTGGAGTACAAATTGTAATAGCTTGCTTAGTAAGATGTGGCGTCGGCGTGCATGCATTGTGCATATATGGGTTGATTATTAGTATTACCTGCCCTCTCTATGACTTTTATTAGTAGAGTCCACAGTCATTCTCAATTTGGTCCTATACTTAATAAAGGTTTGAATTTGCTTGTAGTTTGACGTTTAGTATTGTTCTTGGACGACTTTACGCACCAACCAATTTTTTCTGCGAGAAGCGTGCCACATTAAGTGTACAAGCTCGAACTCTCCAAGTCTTTGACTACTACCACATTATTCACATACCAAAGTACAAAAATACCCAGTTGATTGATTAAATTACTTGACAACCACAAACAATCAATTTTTTGTCATCGAAAGTTATTATTTTTATATAAATTTTTAAACAAAATTATTAAGCAAGTACATCCCACTTAGTGCAAAACTGTCACAGTACAATTTTAAACAAAATTGTCACAATAATACTATTGGTTTCATAAATTAAGATAAGACTAAATGGAATTTTATATTATTTTTAATGATAATTAGAGAGGAATTCATCCATCTCACTTAGTGCTATCATCCAACAATATTCTTCTCCACACGTTATGTGTGAGATCTTGAGTTCGATTTTTGTAAAATGCGAGGGCGAGTATCCAATGTATCTTGAGTTCGACTCTTATAAAAGACGAGGGTGATACCCAATGTATGTAATGTAATTCTCCTTTCTCAATATCATTTTAGCAAAATGAAAATTCATTCATCTAAGAGTAGAATACAAAAAATATTAATGGATTAAGGTAAAAGTGTATCATCAATTGCTTACCGTAAAACAATTCATTGGCTTCAAAAAGGTCATATATATTATTCACAATTAAGCATTTTGGTGGTGACTTGGTGGTTTCATCCAGCTTATGGATTCGTTATCTGATTATATAGATTTAGATGTTAATTTTACGTGTCTTCAAATATGAATAAAAAAAAGGTGTCTTCAAATAACTAATTTCGACACCGTCGGTTAACAAATCTATAAGATTAATGTATTTACCAAATAATTATCATTAACATTGATCCAATAATGATAAAAACTCAATTATTATTCAAAAAATTCACATAACGGACACGGATCAAAGTTGTAGAAGTTTGAAATTCCCAACAGGAGGGGGGGTACAGCTCAAGTACGACGCACAAATATGTCTAACAACATTCAGAAGATCAGATGTGAGGGAGCTCATGAAAAAGTGGGGGATGGCAAATCGGAAATAATCTCGGAAAGCAAGACCCTTTTGTGAAAGCAGCATATCAAAATTAACCCAGTATAAAACAGCACACAAAACGCATCCAGTAACAGCTCTCCCAAAACTGCGACAATCTAGCTAGCCTAAACCAAACCAACACACCAACCTTGCCGTCTTCTCGTCTTCCTCAGCCGATTGATCTTCAATCTGAAATCTGATCTGAATTTGTTTGGATGACGAATCAGTTGGAGAGTTTGGTGGAGTCGATCAAATCGAAAGTGCGAGCTCTGAAGAAAAAGTCATCATCAAAGAAGAAGCCGTACATAAAGATGGACAAGAGCTCCAGTGTCAAAGTTGAGATCCGCAGCAGAAAGGCCCGCAACATCATCGACAAGACTCTCAAGGCCGCCGATCGCCCCGGCAAGCTTAACATTCCTAAATAGTAATTAATGAATCCAATATTCCATTCTCCCATTTCTAATTTTCTATGCATGTAGATGTAAATCATCTGTAATCATTCACATTTGTTTTGACTTCCGATTCTGTGTTTTGGGCCAAGCTTTGTAACCGTTTCGGATTGCCTTCAATTTCAAAGCAACGGTACTGGTGAACCATATATATGTACGTTTTCTTTGGTTTTTAAAATTATTGTTTCGGTTCTTATCTCCCTTTTTTGGATGATGGAGGAGATCAAAATTGAGAGAAAAATACTACTAACTAACAATATTAGATCCAAAAATCAAAATTGTTCATATGAGCTTTTGGTTATGCTGATATGAGTTTTGTACGATCATTTCTATAATATTTGTTTTTCGATGATTAAGAGAGAGATTCGAACTTGGAAACTCTTCTAGCTTTTGGAAATACCACGTGTTTTATTTCAGTTTGGGTCACCACCCGCCGGTTATGGAGGTGGGTACGCTGCGCGAGGGAGGTGAGCGCCGGCGGGGACGGGTGGCATGGAGTTCCTGCGTGGGATGATTTGGGTGTTGGATGATGCGTGGCCTTTATGTTTTTTCTTTTGACTAAATAGATGCTAGGGAATTTGAACTTCATTTAAATTTTATTAACTGTTTCTAAATTTCAACATTATTAGAAGTTGTCGTTTTTAAATTTTACTAGTTGTTGTTTCTAAATTTGTTTCTAAATTTTACTAGTTGTCGTTTCTAAATTTTATTCAATATGCAACGATTAGGTTTTGGTCAATTTTTTATGGTCAATTTTTTATGGCAGCTGTTGAGCCTTTTTCTTTTGCACTTCTTCAATGTACGAATTCATTTGTATTTTTAGCTTTATCAACTTGAAAGAAAAATATAATTTGGAAAAAAAAATAAAGAAAAAATATAATCCTTTTTTAATGGGAAATGAATTAATTTCTAACTTCTGACTGCTAATAATAATTTTCTACGTAGAAAAAATGTAACAATCTCTGCCGTATGTGGTCATAACTTACAAAATATACTCACAAGTTATAATTGAAGACTGGCTTGAATTCTTTCCGTTGTATTATATCAATATCCTAATTAATCTTCCACCATTTGATAATAATATTTGTTTGAAAATCTTCGAAAATAAGTTTAAAATAAAATATTAGGCAAATCAAACATTAGAAATGAGGTTCACTAGTAAATTGATTTGACAATGATGTTTTGGAGATTAATTAATAAATAAATAGTCCTCAAATCAAGAGATGATATAATAATTTTGGAGCTTATTATTCAAAATGTTATCCGAATCAGATTTAGAATCTCAATTTGCTTTCCAAACACGAAATCGTAACAATGTGCAGTCAGAACCCCCCTTCTGTCAGTTCTGTTGCACCAAAAGTTACACTATGTTAGTAACTTTGTTTAGGATGCTTACGTGGCAGCAAGAGATTGGATGTTCATTTTGTAGCAAAATATTAAAAAAAAAAACAAAAAATGAAGAAGAAGATGATGAATCCCACACACACGCACGCGACCCTTCCCCTCGTCTTCTCCGCTCCCTCATTGCGCTTGCGACACCAGCCACCTTTGTCGCCTTCTACCCAACCACCATCGACCTCACCATCCCACTCAACCCTTCTCCAGGTCGAGACAACCTTATCCTTATCACCCTCCGCCGTCGAAACACACCGTGGAGGAGGAATCCCAACTGAGAACCCAGGTAGTCTCACCGCCGTTGGCGACGTTTCCGGTGGACCCAGGCTGCGAGACCACCTCCGTTCGACTCATCTGGGCAAGGCGAAGAGACCACCTCTCTCTCCTCCACCCTCTTCGCCTCCCCGCCCTTCCAGTCTTTCACCATCTTCGTGCTTGAAGTTTCTCAGACACCTTTCGTCGAACACCCTTAGTACAATAACCCAGCCTACCCTCCCACCATCAAAACAGTCAATCTAGACTTCTCGATCGACGACCCAGAGAGGGATTTGTTCAGATCCAACGGTGGGGGATTTGATGGAGATGCTTGCATTGCCGGGTTTGTGCTATTTTTCCGAAACTACTCGACTTTTCTTGGGAAGCCTGGGTTTTACATTGAGGACTTGTTTGTGAGGGAGTGTTACAGGAGGAGAGGGCTTGGCAAGATGCTGCTGTCAGATGTGGCTAAGCAGGCAGTGAAGATGGGGTATGGGAGAGTTGAGTGGGTGGTGCTTGATTGGAATGTCAATGTTATTAAGTTCTATGAGGAGATGGATGCTAAGATCTTGCAGGAGTGGAGGATTTGCAGGCTCACTGGAGATGCTCTCAATGCTTATGTTAATGCCTAGCTCTAGCATCTAGCTAGGTAATTTCTATGTCCTTTGCTTTTGGATTTAGACTCCAAAAAATTAAAGAACAAGTGGAAATCAAGGCTTAAATTGCTCCTTGTTATGTTTTTTAATTGCTTATTTGTTTTTGGGTTGAGATGGAAGAATGGAGTGTGCTATATGTATGTGTTAGTGGGATTATGAGTATGTCACTGAGGCAAAATGTCATCTCAGATTATGATTGAATTTCCCTTTTGGATTGTAGCCATGTTTGTAGAACCCTAGTATTTCTCCAAAGTAACCTTTTAACATTCCGCCATTATTTATCTGTATGAATTTTGGCTATTTCGGTTGATACTTAATTGTTTTCCTAGCAGGTTCGTCTTGGTCCTCTTGGAAAGAACTGATAATTTGGGTTAAAATTTCCAATTTCAGAATTAACCCCAATTCGAATTTCTTTGGTGTTTAACATGGTTGTGTGATTTGCTACACCACCATCGGCAACGGCGCCTTGGATTGGGTTTTTGTAGAACCCAAATTCCAATTTCAATTAAATGATGATGATGATGATGATTTTGGATTTTCTTAAATTCAATGGGTTTTCTTAAATTCAATGGGCAACGAGAAGGGATTTTGGATCCTGGGAATTGGAAGGCTTGGCATCGTGTGGAGAAACCTATATTGGATTCGGAGGTTTTGGAATGGGTTGAGAAACCCAGATTGTTCATCATCTTCTTCTTCATTTTTTTTTGTTTTTTTTAATACTTAGTTTTAATATTTTGCTACAAAATGAATAAAACGTCCAATACATTGCTGCCACGTAAGCATCCTAAACAGAGTTAGTAACGAAGTGTAACTTTTGGTTCAACGGAGCTGACAGAATGGGGTTCTAGCTGCACATTGTTACAATTTCGCGTTTATAGAGCAAATTGAAATTCTAGATCTGGTTCAGAGAGCATTTTGAGTAATAAGCCTAAATTTGGTGCAACAAAAGTCAGTATTTTCTGCGACGGAATTGATTGGGTGAAGCTATCCACTTAATGGAGCAAAAAGAAAGAGAAATGCCGGTTTTACCCTAACTTCAAATATTGGCCGAAGGAGTAATAATGAAAATATTTCAAACCAAGAATAAAATCGACATTTACTTTTATTTTTTTATGACTCTATTAGATCGATAGTTCCATCCAATTAATTCCGAAAATATGCATGTCTACATTTGAAAGTTGAATTCTAGGCCCATAGTAATTATTCAAAGAAGACCAAAGATGTCACCTTTCCCAGTATTGATCAAGTTTATGATTAGAAAAAGGAAAAAGAGCAGCATTTTCCCTGGCCCTCAAAAGTCAACTATTTTAATTATTAGACCGACTTATTTGCAATTTCAGTTATTAGCTCCTACAAGTCACATGTAACATTAAACTATTTGAGAGACAAATTAAATTTTTAATAAATATATAAGATTATATTTTATCAGGTAATATTAGGGATATAAAATTTTTAAATTATATTTACAAATCACATATGAAGTAAAATTCATTAATACAACTCATAATACATACAAAATATTCAAGGTTTAAATCGCCATAATAATATTATCAAATTAAATAAAAATTCAAAACATCATATTTTATTATGATTCACTAAATATTTATTTTTGACTAGTTCTCATCTTTTGAAATCGTTGTTTTTTTTATGATAGTTTTTCATAACTGAAATATATATATATATATTGACCAATTTAAATTTAAATAATGGTAATAGAAATCCATATAGGGAATATGGTAATAGAAATCCATATAGGGAATATGATAAAATATGGTAATAGAAATCTATATAGGGAATATGATAAAATATGGTAATAGAAATCTATATAGGGAATAAGAAATCATGAACACAAAGTTCACAAGTACACACAAATAATTAATTGATTAATTTTTTTTTTAAGAATAGGCTATATTTAATATTTGTTTAAAAAAATTTATTATGTGGTTATTATAATATATATATTATATATATAATTTATAGGTGAGGAGGGCCGCAGGAACCACCCCCCACCCCCCACCCCCACTCCCCGCGCCCCCAAACCCCCACTCCATCTGCCTCTAAATACACCTCTCTAGATCCCTTGTATCTAAATCTGTCCAGAACTTTAATCTCCACCGTTAAAATCCTATCCAACGGTCAGGAAATAATATTCTCTATTTTCCAAACAAAACTCACATAACACCTTAATTTTGCTTTCTTTCTTGTTAATTCCTCCCTTAATTTTTTGTTCTTCCTTCCTTTGACCTCTTCTTTCTTCCTCTTCCTCCTCGTTCATCATCTTCATCTGCTTTCTTCTTTCTCCAGATTTTATTCTCATAAATAATCATTTTGATAGGTTTTGAAATTCATGTTTGATCTTGGAAAGTACATCAAGTTTTGTGTACACTCAAATATCTTATAGTTCTTCCAAATTTCTCTCTTCATCGTTTTTCCAGATTTCTCTCTTTAATTTTTTAGAGTTTGTTCCAATTTTTCCAGATTTTTCTTCCTATTTCCAATTATTGTTCATTTCAAGTTTTTTATGTAAATTATCAAAGCAATCATCAAAAAAATAACACCAAGAACCAAACAAAAAATTATAAACTTCAAGTTTTACCCAAATCTTTATAAATGGCGAGTGGAGAATGGTTTCGAGCCCAGTAAATTGAATTTTCTTGGGTTGTTGAAATTTTGAAAGGAGGAGAGAGGAAGTAAAAAGAAAATAGAAAGAAAGAAAGAAGAAGAGAAGACGTATGCGTAAGGTTGAGGGAAAGAAGAAAACCAGAAAACCAGTAGTGAGGACGAAGAAGGGAAGCGAATTCAGTGTTTGTTGTGTTTTGTTCAAAATTAGATAAAATCAGTTCGTAACTGTAGGATAAATTTGACGGCTAAGATTAAACATCCGGACAGATCCGGAGAGGATCCGCTTCCAATAGGCCGCATGTATTAGTATGTGGTTTTAAAATGTGGGATCTTTAATATTTTTCTATTTTATGATCTCATCAGGGACTAAACTATAACTATTTCACTAAAATGTTACCTTTTTTTTATTTTTTATTTTTACTTATGTGGGCTTCAAAATAAAAAAAAAAGGTAATGTATAGAGGTGCCGATGGGTTCCGTGCCCCTTACATTTAGAAAATTTCCTTCCTAAATGGGCAAATATAGGAAGGCCTTTGATTATAGGTCTAAAAAAAATTGAACTTGGCCTTGGACTTGTGGTTGAAGATGAAATTTGTACAAAATTTCTCAAGTTGGCTCTTTGGCTCATGATTAGAGATGGATTTAGGCCGGCCATATCAAAGTATTAGATCATATTGTAAATATATCTTCAAGACTGGTGATTCTATTTGTATTGATTAGAGGCTGGTTGAATTTGGCATCGTTGACAATATTTAGAACTCCAAATGAGCCTATGAAATTGCTATCAAAGCAAATATATTTGAAAAAACTAAGTGTCCGTTTGAATAGTTATGTATTTGGATTTGCATTTGGGACTCCAAATCCAAATTTATCTGTTTGGATAATTATTTGTTGTGAGGATTTGGATTTGGATTTGACCTAAATTCTCTATGGATTTCATAAGACCAAATTTTAAAATTTCAAATCCATTTTGGAACTAGTCATTTGACAAATCCACATCTTCTCGTTCCCATTTATTTTAAGAAAAAATAAAAAATGTTTTTTTTATCCTTTTTTCCATGCTCTATTTTTTCATTTTTTTTCTAGCATCTCTTAGCCAAAAACATCTTTATTTTCATTTTTTTCATCCTTGTTTTTTTCATCCTTTTTTTTTTCATCCTTCTATTTTTTTTTTCCATCCTTCTATTTTTTTTTTCGTCTTTCTGTTTTTTTCTCATCCTATTTCATCGTTTTTTTTTTCATATATCTTTTTTTTTTCATCCTTTTTTGTTCTCCTTCTCTCTTTCCCTATGTCAGCTCATATTTCTCTCTTCTCCATCTTTGTTGTCCATTTCTTTCCTCCTCCTCCTCTACCACCCCTATTTTCTCCTCCTCCTCTATCACCCATATTTCTATTTCCTCCTCCTCTGCTCACTCGTTCTTTCTCCATCAATCCTTATGTAGGTTATAAATCTTCATGTGATGTTCACAAACCACCACTTTCTTCAAATTTTTTGATCTTATTGTTCTAACAGACTAATAATTGAATTAACACAAGATTTTGGTGGCCTTTAATTGAATAATAATTGAATTAACAAAAGATTTTAATGCTCCTTAATTACCCTAGAATCGTCCAAAAGCTTGCTTACCAAGATTGGTAACTTGCAATGCCAATTTGTCAAGAGTCGTTAACAATTTCAGCACTGAGCCACTGATACTAAAATTGATGTAACACACCCTAGAAAACCCAAAATCATAGGCCATAAAATTTTCCAGAAATTAGACTCACAGAGTTTTCCAAGAAATATGACTTAGTATCTGGTTCTTTCTGAGCATGTACAGTTCAATCCGTAAAGTTGAGACATTTGCATTAATAGTTTTATTGACAACACTGAGCTACTAGTACTAAAACTAATGAAATTCCTTCTAGAAACTCGAAATTATGAGCCATAAAAATCTAATAACCTTTATGGGTAATTTCTCACAAAAATTGCTCTCAACACGTTAAGACAACCAATTCTACTTAAAAATCTAGTGCAAAACATAGGAATAAGGTATGAAAAGTAAACGACAATATTATCAAGCTTCATTTTCAATTTATATTATTATTTTTAGTTAACTTAATCTTTAAAAAAATTAAAAAAAAATTATTTACGCGGTTAACTAAGTATTAATTGTTATGATTATTAATAATTTTCATTTAGCTAATAAATAATGAGTCATTTTGACATTATTATTTTCAATTTGTATAATAAAATTAATTATTTGAAATCTTCAATTCAAATCCTTACAAATAAAAATTTTGCCAAATAATTGAAAAAATTTCAAATCCACAAACAAATATTTATGTTGCCAAACAAGAGAATTTCAAATTAAGGGATTTCAATCCAAATCCAAATCCTTTTTTCCAAACGGAGCCTAAATATGCTAGATAATCTCCCAAAGACCTTGGTCTCATACAAGATAATAGTGAACTCATTTATATTAGAGTGCTTTTATTTATACCCAAATAATGACTTTTCTCACCCAGCAGATTATTAATACATACATTTCCAAATTTATCCCGATTAGATTTTTTTTGGGGAAGACATTATAAAATAAGATTTTTCTTAAGAAAAAAATTGATTTAAAATTAAAGGAAAAAATTAGAATTTAGCAGCCAACTCAAGATATAAAGATTAATTTGGGTCGACAATAGGAAAAGAAAAACAAATATTAGGGTTGATTTTGCAGTTGAGAGCCGACACAATGAGTTGAAAGCGGAATCCTGTGAGACGATTGAGCAAGAATGAAAATGGTTCATTTGAATTTCTGGAACTCTTATTCTAAATAAAACGGATCTGATTCCCGCACTTGCCATGTGTTTGAAACCCTCGTGAGCTGGTATTACTTCTGCAATCGATCGTCCATACAAACCGCGCACCACACCATGTTAGGAACAATGAACAACGGACAACACCATCTCTTTATTTAGATGGATGTCTACAAATTCAAAGGGTCAAAAGGTCTGCAGTTGGGTATGTATTTCTCCAGAAAGGGGAGAAGCTAATTGTTGGGTGAGAAGAACTTAATTTCCCTACCTACTTGATTTATTGAAAATGCGAGAAATTTTCAAATTTAAAATTAAGATTATTAAGTTTGTTGGCTAGACAAAGCTCTCCAAAACTCTAACCGCCCTCTCCAAAAAAAAAAAACTTCCTTCAAAAAACTTTTTCTTCGACTGATCTTATTCGGGTTCAGAGGGGGCTTCCCCTTATACCCATAGGAATGTAGTAAATAAACCAGATAATCGAATCGGTCTTAGTGTCAATATCACCGAGGTTTGCTCGTCTTCAAGCTTCATTTTCTAGTTTATCGTCATGGTGTCGATCATGGTCACGGTTTCGGCGTCTCGACGAGTCAGGTTGCCAATAAAACTCTTGTCTTCAGGAGCCTGATCAACCTTCATAGGGTTTTGGCTCGTGATGCGACCTAATGGGTTTTGGCTTGTAGCGCGGCCTAGTGGGTTTTAATCAAGCAATCACAGCCCTCCATTGGTGGTGGTGGTGTCAATCACGGTGGATTGAAACATCTGCGATATAGTAGTGGATGTTATCATCGTCGTCTTCAGAATTCCGCGGAGGTGTCGATAATGGTAGTGATAGGAAGTGACAACGATGGAAGTGGCCCATTTGTACATTTTGTTGGGTTATTTATTTATTTTTCTTTTTAATTTTCTTTGTGCATATAAGTGCGGCTTTTATTTCAGATTGACTGTGTTAGGTTTTCCCTTTTGTGGGATTGCAAAGATTAGTTGTTCGGGAAGTAATGGCCTTGATGATACTTAGGGGATTCAAGTTATATTATTTTTTGTTTTATTCCTTCTAGATCGTTTCGTCATATATTGAGCGTGATCACTGGAGGTATTTACTCATGTTTGTCGTCAAGCTATTGCAGGCTAACTTGTCTTTACTTTGTATTTTTGTTCTACCAATTAAATTTTGTATCTTCTAAAAAAAAAAAAATATTGAGTCTTTGAATTAGTATGGGATGTAAAAAGTTTGCTGGGGAGAAAGAGTTAATAATGAGGCATAAATAGAAGCTCCCTTATATACTAATGTTTATGATATTATTATTTTATGAATTGGTTCGAACTATTTTAGGCTTACTTTAACCTAGATATTCTTATTATTTGGACAAATTTATTGTCACATGCATTTAATTATAATATTTGTTACAACAAATAGACACGTGTCATCATGAATTAAATGGAGACAAGGATGAGATTTATCCTTACCTAGTTTGGACCAAAGTATTATCCATATAAATAGAGACAGATGACAATGAATTGTCATTTATTACAACGCACTATAAAAATAAACATATGACAATATAACACACCATAAAAATAGTCACATGACCCCTCTCGAATTTCCCATTGAAATCCGTGAGAAGTCCTACTCTCGTCTGACTACTCCGGAAAATTCAAAACCTTCCCAAACACCCTTACACTAGTAACCACAACTTTACACATTATTGAAAAATCGGTACGTAGAACCTCCCTAACCCGAAATCCAACCAATCAGACAATTCAAATCCCAACAACCTCAGCAAAACCAAAACCAACCAAAACACCAAAAATCTCAACACACAATCCCGTAAGGGTAATCAGAGTATAATAGGTTAAAACAAAGTTCCGAATCTAAAAGTTACAAAAAAAACAGCGGAGCCCTTCAAAGTAAGGATGCATAAGAAGAAGGATGACTCCACCTAGCCTCTTATCCTCGTCTCTCTACAGCTCGGAGGGGTGCAAAATACAAAAGCGTGAATGGACAAAAAGAAAAATATTTAAACACATAAATCCAAGAAAAAACATTTATACTAACCCCTTATCATTCGAAATTCATGCATGTATATGAAGATCCATATAACTACACATATATAAAACTTATGAGCATGGTTGAAAATATCGGCACTTTCGTCGATATTTCCATGGATATATCATTATTTTGAGGGGTCGGCATCAAAAGGGGGGTTCCCCAATATCCAAGATTTCGTGAAATATCGGTGAAATTGATTGATATTTGGTAATGATACGACTCGTTTAAGAAAATAAAAGTAGAAATTTAATTTAATTAAATAACCAGGAGTTACGGGTTAGATTAGAGTTTGAATTTGGGCTAAAGTTTGGAATTGGACCTTAGAGAGGGCCCAATGTATGTTGGTGGGCCGTAAATTAAGTTGGATTTGCAAAAGTTACGATTTTTTCCTTGAAATTCCCGAAGACCTGAAAGTCACTTTTTGATTGGTGAAGTTTTTGGGAGTTTTCTTCATACCATTACGTAGAGCTCGAGATCAGGAGTACGTAGACAGGTGGCACATTGAAATCGGAGTTCAAACGAGAAAGTTACGGGTCTAGAATGATCGGGACGTAATGGTAATTTTGGAAAAGTTTAAAATATAAAACACGCTCTCTCTCCTCTCTGGATTGGGCAGACTCTCACTAACCTATATTCTCTTTCTTACTTCCGCGAAAACTCGCGGAAGAACACTCCAAACCCACCCTCTCGACCGTCACGATTCACGGCGACCTAGACCAAACCGTGACCATCATCTTCTTCGTCTTCCTCGTGCAAACTCAGCCATACCAACCATCGAAGTCGTCGTCCACCGTACGCGATGCTGGATGCCATGAAAGAAATGGGTCACCGCGCCGTTCAAGGCTATTTCTGGTCACCACAGGTGATGGTTCTCTATTTGGACCTCATATTTGGATTCTTGGGATTGAGTAGATGAATTTAGACTATTGGGTTGTAGTTTTTGGTTGAGTATTGAGGAAGTTGCAGAAAAGCTGGAACCAGCCATTAATGGCGGTTTCTGGCCAGGTGCATGCGAGGCCATGATAGGGGCGAGTAGAACCCTGCAGTCGCAGCCAAGGTGAGGCTAAGCAAAGTGGCGGCGCGTGGTGCCCTCCCCCGACCTCCGGCGAGTCGTGTTTCGATGCTCTTGACATTCTGGATCATGTGGAGTAGGTTTGGAGTCCATCGAAGTTCGTTTGGGATTAGATCCGGACATCCCAAATTACTTTGATTAACATTAAAGATTGTAAATTTCCGAAGGTTAGGGTTTTGATTATAATGATTAAATTATGATTTATTAATATTAATTATCTTGTGTATGAGGCAGTACGACGATGGAAAGTCTAAAGAGCCATATGGATAGAGACAGAACTCGTAGGGACTTCCAGAAATGGATGCCTCGAAGTATGTGCAATAGTGGATACGGTCGGGTGAGCTCTCCCCAACGTAAAGTGAGTGGGCCTTCTCCCCTAACTTCTAATTATGAAATGATAATAATTTAGTATGTGATGAATGGATTTTGTTTTATGTTGTATGATTGAATATGTGATGATTATAATGTGAATTGAGTAATTAGGGATTGGACGGGTGATGAATGTCTTGGTTTCGATGCTTAATAATGTTTGATTGGATTATTGTGTTGATAATAGGAATTTAATATAGAATTTGCCAGGGTGACTTTCAGGTTTGGCATTACATAACTATGTTAATTGAGGATTGCGAATCCTAGGAATTGTAATTACTCCGAAACGAGTATAAACTAATACTTTAGTGGTAGATGTCGAAGAATGATTCCGAGATTTAAATTAGAATATTGATGAAATGTAATTCCTCCGAAACGAGTATAAACTAATACTTTAGCTGTTGATCTCGAAGATAAGTTTCGATATTTGTATTAGAATATCGATGGAATGTAATTACTCCGGAATAAGTATAAACTATCACTAGGTTAGGACATCTCGAGGATCGATTCTGAGATGCAGGATACGACGATATTCATGAGTCGTGGAGTGCTATCGACATGAATACGGTGATTACGATGATGGAGACAGATGAGTCAGTGTCGAGATGCTATGGCCGAGGAGTCATGCTGGCCTAGCACATGTGTCAGTCATGTCGACATGAGTCTGTATTATGGTGCGAGGATCGCCGATGAGTCATTCCGGCATAGCACATCAGTTTGTATTGTGGTGCGAGGATTGATGATGAGTCATGCCGGCATAGCACATGAGCCTGTATTGTGGTGCGAGGATTACTGATGCATAATGCCGGCATAGCACATGAGTCTGTTTTGTGGCACGAGGATTACCGATAAGTCATGCCAACATATCACATGAGTATTTATTATGGTGCGAGGATTATCGATGAGTCATATCGGTATAGCACATGAGTCTGTATTGTGGTGCGAGGATTACCGGTGAGTCATGCCGGTATAGCACATGAGTATGTATTGTGGCGTGAGGAATGCCGATGAATCATGCCGGCATAGCATGTGTGTCAGTCATAGTATGCCCATATGGTGGTCGCTGGTGTCGTACCTGTTTGTAGACCACATACCAGCCTCCACGTGATCGTTCACTTTCGCCCGCTCTATACTTGTTAAATGGCGCCAGTCCTGTTCCTGAGCTTTGTGTGTATTGTGATCACAGGCTCCTAGGGGAACTCGTGGTGATGGTGCTTGCACCCAGTCCTTCACGTGGTCGTGGTACGAGCGAAGACACCCAGTCCTGTCACGTACGCGTGACTCGTGTGACTACAATGCCACTGGGATACCTGTGTATGTGATGCCAGCTGATGATACATGCCGACTGATGATGTGATATGCCAGCCGATGATACATGCCGGCTGATGCCAGTCGAGGGTCATGCCGGTTGATGACGTGATATGATAGCCAAGATAATATGCTGGCTGATACGATTATTATAGCTGAGGTTTATACCGGCTGATGTGATATGATATACGAGTCGATACGATACGAGAACCGAGGGACTTACTGGTTTATATGATATGATGACAATTGTCATGACTAGTGATCAGAGTTCAGGTACCAGTGAGGGTATGTTAGTTATCGAGGTCAGTGGGTATGGTGTGGGCGGTGACCCGGATTGATGAAATTATGTTTTGTATGGACGATGTGTCCTTGTGGTGATCCATACCATCATAGAGAGGCGATGGTATCAAAGTATTACTAGTATTGTCATCCATAGGATTTGATGTGTCATCTTCAATGTATGAAGATTCAATGTGAATGTTAATGGTAAATTAGTATGTGATTGTGTTGTATGATTGCTAGCCCTGTGGGGTTATTTGATTAGTATATTGATTAAACTGTTGAGTATGAAATAATGCCACATGTGATGACCCAAATACTAAGGTGCCATGATAGGTACCGAATATATGGGAGTACAATATGGAGTGATGTATGCAAAAGGCTACTAAAGAAGGTTCTGAATATGAGGAGGGAATAAGGTGATGACAGCTCTGACACCACCCATGGAGGGTGTAACAAGGTAATAATCAGTTAAGTGTAGATGCTTTAATTATGATCTTCATTTATTTGAAGTATGCTCTGGATTGTCCGTTGCAGCGATGAAATGGTAATTTAGTGTTCACTATTTAACTTTCACTAGACTTCCTTAAACACATCGTTTTAATTGGGCTTTCGTCACTTGGACTCAGCGCCCAGGTGTCGGCCATCACTTGGTCTTCCCGATATCCGGTTGTATATTCGGGACATGGTGTATCAGGTAATGTCCATTGAAACCCAAATTCAAAGCAAAACAAAAATTACCCAAGTTCCTCATCCATGGTTGAACAGAAGCAGACCAAGTTGAGAGGACAAAAAAAAATTGCAGTACCCACTCACTGTTTTGCAGAGCCTTTACAACCTACTTGCCTGATTTCTTCAACAAATTTGGCAAATTCATCATTCGATGAGGAAATTTGAGACTATCATCCTCTATAAATTGGGGAAATGTCACCCAATAGAGACACTAATTGAGACTCTCTTCTCTATCTCCCTCCCTTCTTGTCTTTCTGCCCCTGTTTCTTTCTTCCTGAGTTTGAGTTTTTCTTCCTGTGGTTGCGGGTTGCAGGTGCGCATCGAGCGGCGGCCATCTTCATGACTTCACGTCTTCACCTCGTGTGTATCTCTCACGCAAGGTGTGTATCTCCCAATCTCACCTCGTTTGTATCTCTCAAGGAAAATTTAATGGACTTCCTTTTGACTAAATGGATGAAAGAAAGGAAAGACTTCCAAAACCTTTAATTTATTATTATTGTTATTATTATTATTATTATTATTATTAAATTATTTTATTTTTATCGTCAATTACCTTACAAATATTGCTAATTTAATCTCAATCATCTTAAATATATTGTTTATTTATTATCAATTAATATGTGCTATATTAATTTGGCCAAAAAAAGAATACGTTCTCTATTAAAAATTGTACACATTCATTTTAATTTATGGTTTTATATTGTCAATCCTCATCAGACCATCTTGTATCATATTATATATCATATACTTATTATATCAAAGTCATTTTATAATTCTCATTAGTCTTATACAACCATTATTGGGTTCTTAAGCTTTTCCCAAAGTTTCATTAAAAAATTTCAACTTTTGGACAAATTTTCACTATTTTTGTTGAGTGTGAACGATATCGATATCGAAATATTCATCGATATTTTCGTAAATTTAACTGTCAATATTTCCGTCAATATCAATATTTTCATCCTTGCTTACGAGGAAAACCCTCGTATAAACTCGGCCGAAGCTAATAATCTGGTCGAAGTTGATATTAAGGTCGAAGCCAATATCCCGAGCCATAACCTAATATCCTGGGCCGTAGCCCAATATCCCTAGCCGCAACCCAATATCCCGACTATAGTCAATATCTCGGGTTGTAGCCCAATATCTAGGCCGAAGCCAATATCCCGGGCCGTAAGCCAATATCCTGGCTGAAGCTGATGTCCAGGGTCTTAGCACAATATCCCGCCCAAAGTCGATATCCTAGTCGAAGCCAATATCCCGCCCGAAGCCGATATCCTCGACCGTAGCCTAATATCCCGGTCGAAGCTGATATCTCTAGTCATAGTCCAATATCTCGATTGAAGTCGATATCCCAGGCTGTAGCTCAATATCCTAGGCTGTAGCCCAATATCCCAGTTGAAGCCGATATCCCGGGCCTAAGCGTAATATCCCAGTCGAAGTCGATATCCCAGGCGGTAGCCTAATATCTCGACCGACGCTGATATCTCAGATCGTAGCCCAATATCCCGGGTCGTCACCTAATATCCTGGTCGAAGTCGATATCCCAGACCGTAGCCCAATATCTCGGCCGAATATATTTGGACTGTAGCCCAATATCTCGGCCGAAGATATTTGGGTTGTAGCACAATATCTCGGGCCGTTGCCCAATATCCCAACCATAACTAATATCTTAGGGCGTAGCCTAATATTTTGGTTGAAGCCTATCAAATACCTGGGGCGAAGCCCAAAACCACATAACCAGGCCTAAGCCCAAAACCACATAACCAGGCCTAAGCCCAAAATCACATAACCAAGCTGAAGCCCAAAACATTTCAAACCATTATCCTTAGTTATCAAAAACTACAATAATAATATATTAATAAAAATCATAAATATGCATGCATAATACTTTAGAAAGCAAAAATCCACTCCCCTCAAAGCCCAAGCAAGCTTAATTAAGAGCTATACGGTCCTCCGCAGTCTTCGAAGCCACTATGCTTATCAAATATGCCTGTCAAAAATGACACCTGGCATCAATAAACAACACTTCCAAACCCTAAACACGGGGCCCAAACTCTCGTAGGCCCTTACACATCCTCAAACGCTCCCAAACTAACTTAATCAGAACGCTCAAACTAGCCCTAAAATGGCCTCAAACAGACCTAAAACGTGTAAAAACAACTCCGAACGCCCCAAAAAATTCACAACGTGCCACCGATGGTCGGGAACTGGCCCCACGCACCGCCCAGATGCGCTACACGCTCCCACGCACCACATGCGCCTCACACGCCCCACCTGCCACACGCTATCACGACTCTCTCGCTAGTGACTAATGCCAGCAGCAGCGGCTAGAAATCGCCATTTTGGCCGTATTTTCAAGCTTTTCCAATTTCTTCGTTAGTCAACCATTTTTCACGATCTACTAGGCTAAACTCATATACTCTAGCCAAGGAATCCAAAAATGAGGTCAAAAGTTGGAAATTTTACTTTGGTTTGTTGTAAAAAGGTTGGAAAGCATCGACTCAAACTTTTGGTCTTGGATCCACCGTCTACGGTGATCCTCAAGGCCCAAAAATGGCACCAATAGGTTTGTGAGGTCGAGATGAAGAAATTGGTGGTGGTGGTTTGGCTCAAAACGGCTGAAAATGGTCGGTGGTGATGGTGTGCACGGTGCTGCAACGGGAAGAGAGAGAAAGAGAGAGAGAGAGAGAGAGAGAGAGAGAGAGAGAGAGAGGAGAAAGAAGGTTTTTTGCCCAATAGGCTGAGGAGAGAGAGTGTGCACTCTTAAAAGTATCCCACTTCCAAAATTACCAAAATGCCCATGGTTATTCTAGACTCGTAACTTTTCGTACGAACACCGATTTCCGTGTGCTGCTTGTCTATGAACTTGTAAGTTCGATACATACACAATGGTTCAAGAAAAACTTTGAAAAGTATATTTAAACGAAAAGTGAACCCCGGACCCCCTAACTCTCAAGGAGCAAAATCGTCATTTTCCTAAATAAATTATGAAATTAGATTATTCTTAGGTACGAGTCATTACAAATAGACACATGACAATACAACGGCGCACCATAAAAAGAGACACATGAAAATAAAACATACCATAATAAAGGGCACCCGAAAATCTTATCACAAAATTATTTTGCCCACTTTAAATCTCATCACAAAATTATTGTGCTCACTTCAAATCCTATCACAAAAAAAATTTCCGACAATTATTATTAATTAAAAAATGTGATTTTATTATTTTAATTTAATTATTTTTAAATTTAAAAAATATAAAAAATAATAACAAAAAATATTGAAAAAGTAATGCCTTAGCTGTAGAGAGTTGAAGATGATAAAATATTGACCTGCATTATTCATTAAAAAATTATTATTTCAAGACTAAATTTTATTTTGACCCTCAAATTTGACTTTATGGTTGAAGATGGTCTAATGAGACGAGAATTCTCCTAAATGGCTAACTTCTTCTATGTTCTGCCATCTCTCTCCTTCTCTACATAAACCATAATATATATATATATATATATATATATATATATATATATATATGTGTGAACAAATTACACTTTATTACATTATATTTTACATTAAATTTCAAAATTATACATGATTTTTCAAATCTTGTATTTACATATCCTAAATTTTTAAAAATGTAACAATTTGGCTCGCCCGTTAACTATTCAATTAAATAATCTGTTAAGTGCTGACATGACATATGTAGGACCCATCATTTAATTTAAATGAGTGATATGGATACCCAGATGGAAAAAAAAATTATTATTTTTTTAAATTAAAATTTTATTCATTTTCTTTTCTCTCCTTTTTGTTCTTTTCTTCTTTCTTGGTTTCTCCTCTTTCTTTCTTACTTCTTTCTCTTTCTTCTTCTTCTTTCTTATTTGTTTCTTCTTCTTTCTTATTTGTTTCTTCTTCTTTCTTATACGTCAGTATTTAACGGATTATTTAACAGAATAGTTAAAGTTGGAGCCGAGTTGTTATATTTTTTAAAATTCAAGGCACGTAAATGCACGATTTGAGAGGTCAGATATAACTTTGAAACTTAGCATAAAGCACAAGGTAATAAAGTGTAATTTGCTATATATATATATATATATGTCCGGAGAGTATATATAGGAAAGCATGATAAAAATAAAATAAAAAATTGCAAGCTAGGGCACTGCAAGTATGTGGTAGCTAGACCTAGAGAAATTGTCAATAGAACGTATATATAGCCTACCAACATATACAATTCAGCTAGTAATTAATCATTTTTTCATTCAAGATCCTGAACTTCTCTGTGTGCAGCCAAATCCAGTAGGGAATGAATGGATGGAGTAGTCATGCTTCCAGGTCGAAGATCTGAGCATGAGGTGAGGCACGCCTAAACTGGAGCATTTCCTGTACAAATTGAAAATAAATACTGGCAGGAATAGACGTCACAGTCAACCTACCCTCAGACATAGGGTCCCTTACAAATTTTCAACAATTAGGCTTAACATCCCCCCTGTCAAGTACAGGTGAACTTAATAGCACAAATCTGATGAAATCGAGTTCGTATTTCAAACCAGAAATGTTGTCCATTTTCACAACTCGTAGTTGCCTGAATGTGTACTTCTGGTTCTCATCTAACAAACTCTTCTCCTCGTCTTCACCTTCTTCCATAGGTACTACATCATCCTCGAAGTCTTTCTCTGCCTGTAGAGTAAACGGTCAAAGAAATACAACATATAATAAGTAGTTCACTCACCTACTTAGGTCGTTAAGTGGGACATTTGACCGATTCTAAAATCTTAACTGATCAGTATTATAAGAATAAAACTCACCACAACTGTTAATTGTAGTAGAGCAGGGGAGCTTCTCAGAAGGCATAGAGCAGTCAAAAATTCCTCTACATTATTGAAGTGTAGGCTTATAGCAAGAGTTTTGAGATGTAGAAATGGTTTCACAAGCTCTGGTTGTACACCACCAATATTCAAAAACTGTAACAGAAAAAACAATCAATCAATATTATCATATATGCTCAAATAATCCTCGAGACAATATTATCAATGAGGTAGTTGAGACAACACATACAATCCATATATACCTTTGAAAAGTACAACACTTCAAGGGTTTTGACATGAGGTAGTTGAGAGGATAACTTGTCCAAATTGCTAAAATTGTCAAGAACCTGTCCTTGGAAACCTTTGCCTTCCATGATGATTGACACCTCAGAAAGCTTATTAAAAGTCATGTTTTCAAAAAAAATATCCTCAAAAACACCTAAAACATAAAGGAATTCGAGATTTGGCGCACTGATCTTGAGATGGGTGAAACCGTGACAGTCAATCACAATCAAAATTCAAGGAGAGGAGCGCCGAGAATTAGATTATCAACCACATCTTGACCAGCGAACGTAACATTGCGAAATTCGAGGCTAAGCAATGTCCTGAAGCCTTTGAAATCTAATGGCGGGTTTAGCAAAAATTGAAACAAATATAACTCAAGCAGACGTTGAAACGAAAAGAAACATGAAGGCATCTGGTATTGACACCCTATTGACATCTGAAGTAAGAAATTTTGGACAGAGAAACTTGAGAGATGAAGAATCCATCGATCAATATAACGAACATCGGTGACAAGCTTATGTTCGTTCCAAAGATTGAAAGTTAGAATGGGGCCATTGTGACAGAACTTAATCAACAATGTTGGTTAAGGGTGTTTGATTTTTGTAATTTGTAACACATTTATGATCAAACACAAGGTAAGGAAACATAGAAAATTTGGACCTCCACTTTCTACGCAAAGTACTTGTCCTTGCTGCCTCCTTAATAGGCAAATAACACAATAATGGAACTAGAAGGTCATCTGGTAAGTTACTAATTCTATCCAACTCCATTGCCAAAGTCGGGTTCTCCCATTGCGCCCTAGCTTGTATTTACTTCTGAGATATTATCCAACAAAAAATTTCATTAACCATTACAAAATTTCCAAATGTATTGAATAATCAAAGAGTACACAAGATTTATACAAGTTCTAAGTTCTGGTTGACTTCGCCCTAACGAAAGTAGGCATTGAAAGAATAAAAGAAAAAAGGAACCGCACTTACCAACTCAACCAACCCCTCTTTGGCTCCACCGTGCAGGGGAAGAAACATATATATAAGAAGCAAAGAAAGTTCAAATTTTAAATAATTCATCTCTGATGTAACCTAAGGTCCTAAACCACAAGCACAATAACACCACATACGGTGAAATAACAGGCAAATTCGAAAGAGAGAAAAAAAAAGCACGTGCGGTTTACCTTAGATCTCAGTTGAGTTTTTTCCAGATAGACGACAAAGAAGGTGTTGCTTCATCAAGATGGATCTCTGGTATCGCCTCAAAATCTATATAGTACCAAAGTTCACGGATGTTAGGTTTATAATGGGTTGAAGCTACGGAAACCTGTCGCTGTATGTTCTGGCCAATTTAGGGTATACTTGGATTGATGGCCAAGCAAGCTAGCCATGCAAGTACCACCCTCCTAATTAATATAACTTCCCATTGTGATAAAAATACTATATATATATATATATATTATCAAATAGAAATTTCATTAATGAAAGGAAAGCGCACATGAAATTTCGAGGGGGCAAACCAGTAGAAACGGGATCTCATTAAAACCTCACCATGAAAATCCCTAATGGGAAAAATCCAGTTGAGGAAAAAGAGTACCCCACCCCAAAAAATACAAGCAAAGCAGAAACAAAAACTTTAGCCGACTCCATATATTATATTCCCTATTGATCACGTAGTGTGTTCAGAGTTAAATTCAACTTCTGTTTATGTGTTCTAAATTTAATTACTCAATTTGGTCATTATGTTCTCAAATATTAATAATGTTGATCGTTGCTTAAAATAAATAAAAATCTTTGTAATTAATTAACCTCAGGCAGTTTTTCATTAAAATAAAAAAGTATTTTGAGAACTAAGATTATTGGGAAAGTTGAATAATAGATTTTAGACCTACATAATGTGATCAATAGGTTTTGCATTCCCTTCTCCAAAAACAAAATCTCCAAAAAACAAAAAGGGCTATGGCATTAACTTTATTGGGGACATTGGGAAGGATTAAAAAACCAATGGTTTAAAAAGTAGAAATAAAAGTGGAAAAAAAAAAGTAGAAATAAAAGAGGCCCAAAGTTACTTTGATTCGTGTAGTTTTCCCATTTTCAATTTTCATTTTAATTATTTTAAATTTATAATTCTATATTCATAGCAATTTAACGACATCTAAATTTTCATCAAATAACTTGATCAATTAAGCATGTGTTTCTCACGTGGAACGGTTGATTCTTCTCATGTGATCGGCGATTTTAACCTTGTGGTTTCATAATCATGCTTGATGATATTCGAGTCTTGTTGACTTCAACACTCCTCTATTTTCAACCGTGATTGCATGTTCAGAAAATCAATAGTTCGAATTTTCTTCAAATTTATATAAATTTTATTTGGAAATTGACCTAATTAACCAATGGGAAGGGACAAAGATCGAGTTGAGTGAGCGACAAGGTGTAGTGCAGTTGGCAAACTGCCACCCCCATTGGACGAACCAGAGGATGAAATTTCCTATTGTGCCCTAACTACATCCTAACTAGTAGGAGTTAGTAGTTTGGAACTAACTGGGAGCACTTTGTGAAAGGGAGAAGTTGTACCCGAGTGGGCATTAGTCTCACCCTTCGGGTGTGGAGACACTTCGTGGTATTTACAATAAAAAAAAAAGATCGAGTTGAGTGATAATTAATACCTGTACATATATTTAACTCATGATCTGGTCCGGTCGACCCAATCATGATATTGAAGGATGGGACCTTTCTCGAAAAACTCCGGATCCAGAGAAGAGTTGAAGATGGTGTAAGAAGTATGTGGTTATGGGCATTAGTCGCACCCTTCGAGTGTAGATATACCTCATAAGTATTTAAATTAAAAAAAAGATTGAGTTGAGTGATAATTAATATCCGTACATATAAGAATTAAAGTACGTGCTTATTTTGTCAAATAACCGAGTAAAAATTTGGAGATTCCCTCGAATTACTATATATGGATATCAAACTGCAAAATTGATTAATTCAACCTAAATGCAAGGATAAAAGTGAAAAATCAGAAGAACTAAAAAGACAATAAGTGACTTTTGGCCAATAAAACTATATGAATGAAACAATGTGTAAATGAGCTGTTCAAACTTGGATCGAATAATGATAATAACTGGGAACAAAGGAGATTTGGGGATCTACCACAAGCTACCAAGCTCAATTTACCTGTAACATCACTCGGTAAATTGCTATGAGGACTTCATTGAGGACTTAGCATTTACACTTAACAAAGAGGACTTCATTAAGCCATGCATGTGGCAATATATAGATGCAAGGTTCAACCATAATACAAATTACCAAATTAATAGCCAATAGGACATATTTCGTTAAACATAAAATAGAGCATCCATAATTAACTTTAACATAGGTAAAAAAAATAAGAGTGCACGCTACTACGGTCTAATAGTATTTTTCTTCTCACCTTATGTAAAAAGTCTCATGTTTGACTTTTTACAAAGTCGATACCTAATATATATATAATATATTGATCCCCCTCTCTAATATCATTGTATCAAAATGAAATGAACAGTACTTAAAACACAATATTCCTCTACAAGCTAGGGAAGCAAGTAACTTGTCTTAATTAATTAGCTGCAAAATTCATTGAAGAATCACCGGTCCAAGAAGATTATCTCGGAATGCACGGAGGCACGGCCGAGGCGGAGCAACTGTGTAGGCAGCTCCCTGGAAGCACGGGAAGAAGAAGGCTTGACAACAATCTTGTTGAGCAGAGGTGAACTTAGAAGCAGAAATCGGATGAAGTCTAGTTCAACTTTGGCACCGGAGACATCATATATTTTGATAATCCGCAGTTGGGTGAAGGAGCAAATCTGGATGCCATCTAACCAAGACTTCCCTTCTTCCACACCACCTTTATGCCCTTCAGCGCTCACCTACAAAATTAAAGGTCTGTAATTACCATCACAAACTTGAACTTGGTAACAAAATAGACTCGATCTATATATAGTATATACTTAGAGTTGAAAATTGCATGCGTCAATAATACAAGGCTGTTACCCAATTCACCCTCTCGACTTGTACCCGGCCTCTTGCTAATTTCCCCTTGAACTTATTATAAATGATCAATTTACTCTCTGTCACCTTATTTACTCCTACTTTATCGAACTTTTAGTTTAAAATTACACATGTTTCATTAAATATGACATTTTATGAGCAATATTATATAATGTTATATGATTTGTTTCCTTGACTTGAGATAAATTTAACGAAATTTTAGACGAGATGTGACTTACCCAAATTTCTAGCTGTTGTAGAGCAGGGGAGCTTCTCAAAAGGCTTAGAGCAGTTAAAATGTCGGTAAAGTTTAAGACAACAGAAAGAGTCTTCAGATGTAGACATGGTATAGGAAGCTCTTCCGGAGAATCACCTACAGCCAAAAACTGGAACACAAATTACAATTAAGAAAACATCAGACTCAAATTTTATATATTAATGAAAAGTATATATGGAATTAAGCAGAAAATTCAATATTAAGTACCGGTAAAAAGAATCTCCTAACTTTGAGCCTCTGAATATTAGGCAGTTGAGAGAAAAACTTGACCAAATTGCTAGGGCTGTTGGAAAACCTTTGGCCAACGAAGGCGTCGAAGGAAATACGAACATCAACAACATTCAAGGCATTCTCAAAGTTAATTTCGTGGAAAAGGCCGTCAACGTCAAGGAATCGGAGATTTGGTGCATTGTTGATGTTGAGATGGGTGAAGTTTTCGAAGCGGATCAAAGATAATCTCTCAAGGAGAGGACAAGACAGAAGCAGATACTCAAACACGTCTTGGGTCATAGTAAAATCCTCAAGTTTAAGGAAGCAACGTAACAACTCCAGATGAACACATGTCGTGAAAACAAAAGAAACGCGGAGACAACTAGAGTGAAATCACACCTCCTCCACCACGTGTTTTGAGTATGAACTCTTTGATGGAGTGGCGGTTTGAAAGATGGGAAATCCACAGATCAAGTTTTCTACAAGAGACATTGTGATCCAGGTGAGAAAGCTTGAACTTGTGGATGGGACCCTTGTGAAGTAACAAAACATGGCTGACAATGCCTTCAAAGTATTGGTGACATGGCACCCAGCTTCCATCAAGCACAAGATTTGGGAGTTTAATTTGCTGCTTTTTGTTCCCACTTGCTAGATAAAACACTCGTCCTCACAGCATCCCTATAGGCCAAATGTGACAGGATTTGGTCTATATAACTTCACTTGGTAAGTTGGTAATTCTGTCCAAATTATCACAATTTTGCAATTTAGGGTTTTGCATCGTCTCCATATATATTCCAAATCCAATCGATGATATCATTTACAGTACTGATTCATGAATCTGCAGCCTGTAGGGAGACACAAATTACGAGTAAGCAAAAAAAAATTATAAGTTTTTTATTTGGTAGACAAGTTCAACTTTAGATGAGAAGAAAATTGAGCCTAATAAATCCAAGTTCCAAGTGTAGGGTTTAGGGTTTAGGGCAAGTTTATTCAAAACCCTACACCCTAATAAATCCAAGTTCCAAGTTTAACTTTAGGGCAAAAAAACCTAGAAAATATATGTTTTATTAATTGGAAAATATATATGTCTGATTTATTTCTATATAAAGAAGAAAGAAAAACAAAAAAGAACGAACTAATCACCTTACTGCCCATAAATATTGAGAGATAAATAATTATAGGGCGGACAGATAGAAACCACTGTGAATCCACTACAAGAAAATTAGGCTTGTCCGACGAAACAGATTTGTCGAGCAAAGTTCAAAATTCGTCGGGCAACATTAAACCCGGCAAACGTTCGTCGGGCCACCACCGTCGGGCTTGATGTTAGTCGACGAAAACAGTGAGTTCGTCGAGCAATTGAAAGCTTGCTCGGCGGATCCATTCGTCGCCTATGATTTGTCGAGCAATCCAAAAGTCAACAACGTTTGCCCGATGAACTCCCTTCATCGGACAAAAATACGGAAATTTGGTAAGTGTGCACCGAATTGTCTTTGTAAGGACCCTTCCCAAATTTCCCGTCGAAACCCGGAAAGAACCCTTATCCTGTCTGACAGCTCTTTTACCTCAAAATTTAAATACCAGAAATACCCCTTGTTCTTAAATAATTTTTTTATTTTTTATTAAACCTTACAGGGTTCCCGACAGAACCTCTGTACTTACTGACTACTCCTACCTGTCTGACGCAGGATAGTATACAGGTCAAAGCCAAGACCTCGGAATAGTGGTGGTTCAAATAGGAATACCCTATGACACCAAATGTCAGTAGGTCAGACAATGCTGACATCTCTACTGGAATACCACAAGACAACCGACTAGTCAGATACTTGTGAACCAACAATAATTCGTCACTCTGGGTCACCGCCCACACCAACCCACTAACCCGGATGACGAAGTATTTTCATAGGCTGATTAAGCCCATAGGCTGATTAAGCCCATGACAATCGTCGTCAAATCATATTAGAGCCAGAAATATCCTCGGCTATCATATCGTATCCTCAGCCGGTATAACATTCGGCTACAATATCACATCAGTCGGCATATCCCTCGACTATCATATCATACCATCAGCCGGTATAACATTCGGCAATCATATCACATCAGTCGGCATATCCATCGACTATCATATCCCTAGCCACCAGGGTATCCCTTGGGGTGTGCTAGTCCTGTATCACAACTCTCTGTACTATGATATCACATCAGTCGGCAAGTATCCTCGACTATCATATCATATCATCAGCTGGTATAACCTTCGGCTATCATATCACATCAGTCGGCATATCCCTCGACTATCATATCCCTAGCAACCAGGGTATCCCTTGGGGTGTGCTAGTCCTGTATCACAACTCTCTGTACTATGATATCACATCAGTCGGCAAGTATCCTCGACTATCATATCATATCATCAGCCGGTATAACCTTCGGCTATCATATCATATCAGTCGGCAAGTATCCTCGACTATCATATCATATCATTCAGCCGGTATAACCTTCGGCTATCATATCAGATCAGTCGGCAAGTATCCTCGACTATCATATCATATCATCAGCCGGTATAACCTTCGGCTATCATATCACATCAGTCGGTAAGTATCCTCGACTATCATATCATATCATCAGCCGGTATAACCTTCGGCTATCATATCATATCAGTCGGCAAGTATCCTCGACTATCATATCATATCATCAGCCGGTATAACCTTCGGCTATCATATCATATCAGTCGGCAAGTATCCTCGACTATCATATCATATCATCAGCCGGTATAACCTTCGGCTATCATATCACATCAGTCGGTAAGTATCCTCGACTATCATATCATATCATCAGCCGGTATAACCTTCGGCTATCATATCACATCAGTCGGCAAGTATCCTAGACTATCATATCATATCATCAGCCAGTATAACCTTCGGCTATCATATCACATCAGTCGGACAGTATCCTCGACTATCATATCATATCATCAGCCGGTATAACCTTCGGCTATCATATCATATCAGTCGGCAAGTATCCTCGACTATTATATCATATCATCAGCCGGTATAACCTTCGGCTATCATATCACATTAGTCGGCAAGTATCCTCGATTATCATATCATATCATCAGCCGGTATAACCTTCGGCTATCATATCACATCAGTCGGCAAGTATCCTCGACTATCATATCATATCATCAGCCGGTATAACCTTCGGCTATCATATCATATCAGTCGGCAAGTATCCTCGACTATCATATCATATCATCAGCCGGTATAACATTCGGCTATCATATCATATCAGTCGGCAAGTATCCTCGACTATCATATCATATCAGTAGGCATATCCCTCGACTATCATATCGGTAATCAATTATATTGGAGGTTCACCGGGTTCACCGCTAATAACGGATCCTCGTCCCAGGTCCTGGCCTCCCTCAAATCAATGTTTATCTTGGAGGTTCATCGGGTTCACCGCTAATAACGGATCCTAGTCCCGGGTCCTGGCCTCCCTCAAATATATGGCCAAATTCGATAAACTCATACATCCGGGTCAAAACCCAAATCATGGACTCAATAATTTCCACGTCAAAATGATATCAAAACCGAGTCCAAAACCCATGATATTTCTCAAATCACACTTTAACTGAAATAGTGGAAAATATATGTCTAGTAATCATTTCTAAAATCTAGAAATTCAATGCCACAATACATAACAGTATTTAAACAAAGGTATTTTGATGCATGCATTTCAGTTTATAAAACAAAAGTCCATTCACAAACATCATCCAACCCAAAATTCTTGGATGCTCTAGCCCAAGGAACACATGGACAATAATGACCCAACTACCTTGACTTTCCGAGCTCAAAATCCGCTAATAAGGTCAACCATTACCGCTGGGATTGCCCAAAATGACCTCTAAACAACGTCCGATCAACCTGAAACCTGTACCAACAGATTCAGAACGTCGAGAACTAGTTACCACGCATTGCCGTGACCTCAGACTCGGCCCCACGCATCCCGGAAGGTCGGTACACGCGCCCACGTGCCCTCACGCGCCGATCACGCGCCTGCTACAATGTTCACGCGCTTGGACCGGTCTAACCCGGTCCGGCTCAACCTGACCCGGTCCAACTCGACCTGACCGGTTCACTCAACTCGACCCGACCGGTTCACTCAACCCGACCGGTTCAACTCGACCTGACCGGTTACCGGTGACTCGCTGGAGAAGACGACCGGCTGCCGGCGCCGCTGTCTGGTTTCCGCCGGAATCCCCCATTTTCGGCTGAAACTCCAAGCTTTACAACTTCCTCAAAACTCAACCATTTTTCACAAATTTTACGTCTAAATCTATCTACTCGAACCCAAGAATCCAAATATGACCTTAAAACATCAAACACGTACCTATGTAAGCCGAAAAATCGATCGAAATATCCGAAACTTCCTATACTAGGTTCGGCTTCCACCGTGGTCCTCTCCTTCGATGGTTGGTACGGTTGTGATCGTGGGAAGGAGTAGAATACGATTAGTTTATCAAAATTGGAAGCTAAAGCCTTGAATCCAAAGTTGACTTTATGGATTTTTCGGGTGTTTTTCGCACACGGGTTCGATGTGTTTATGTTTCAGAGAGAGAGAGATGAGTGTGATGAATGATCAGATTAATCTGATTAATCTGATTTGGGTAGTAGAATATCTCCCCTCCATGGCAAATTACCAAACTGCCCTTACACGTCTAGACCCATAACTTTCATACACGAACCTCGTTTCTTGCGTGCCGCCTGTCTACGAACTCGTGAGTTCGAGACCTACGCAACGGTATCCAAAACACCACCTAATAAGTTCCGAAACAAAACTTGATTTCCATGCCCTTTACCGACCAAGGGTAAAATTGTCATTTTACAAAAATAATTGCGTAAACCCAATAATTAAAATTTCCGGGTTGTTACAATCTACCCCCCTTAAGAAATTTCGTCCTTGAAATTCATTCTTAACCATGAAACAAATGAGGATATTGTGCCCGCATTAGTTCCTCGATTTCCCACGTGGCGTCCTCCACGTTATGATTCCTCCACAATACTTTAACTAGAGGAATAGTCTTTCTGCGAAGTACCTTTTTCCTTCCAATCCAAAATTTGCACCGGTTGCTCCTCAAACGTCACTGCCTCCACTTTTTGGAGATCTATGCTGATACCCTCAGCCGAAATCACATGACCCAAGAATCCAACTTCGGTCAACCAAAACTGGCATTTACTAAACTTAACAAACAAATGCTTTTTCCTAAGCATATTCAGCACCAACCTCAAGTGCTTCTCATGTGCCTTGGAACTCCTCGAATACACCAAGATATCGTCGATGAACACAATTACAAATTGATTCAAATACTTTTGGAACACCCTGTTCATCAAATCCATAAACTCTGCCGGGGCATTAGTCAACCCGAAGGGCATCACCAAGAACTCATAATGACCATACCGAGTCCTGAAAACTGCTGATCCATAGACGTAACTGCTGACCGAATCTCACTCCTCAGTCCACTTTCAAATATGTGGCACTTGTCTAACTCGGTCGCCACCAAAGTCGGTGCAAAGCGACTCAGCGCTATGAATCTCTGTTCATACTGGGTCACAGTCATGTCTCCTTGCTGTAAATGAAAGAACTCGGCCTCCTTAACCTTCCAGTGTGAGCGAGGGTAAAATTGCTCCAAGAAGCGTTCTCGGAAAGTCTGCCAAGTAAGTGTATGGACATTCCAGCCTGACACCTCCAATGAGTGCCACCAGTGGTCAGTAGAACCACCTAGCAAAAATGTGGCCAACCGAACTCTGTCCCCTAGAGGACATCTCATAATAAAAAAACACCCGCTCCATGCGAGTAATCCACTCCTCAGCCTCATCTGGGCTAGACTCGCCCATAAATATCGTCGCCCCCAGTCTCTGGGCTCTCTCGATATCAGAGACTTCATGAGAAGCCCTATCCTAGAGTACAGAAGCTAAAGTCTGACCCAGCTGTTCCAGTGTCTGCCTCAAATCAGGCTCCACTGCAGGTTCATGGTCATCTTCACCATTCCCCGACCGTTGACGAAACTCACGTCTCGGAGGCATTATACACTGTGTAGAAGCTGTAAATCATTAATACCAAAATTTCACCTATACACTAGATGTACGGTCTACAGGAATTTAACCTAGTGTTCTGATACCACTTGTAAGGACCCTTTCCAAATTTCCCGTCGAAACCCAGAAAGAACCCTTATCCTGTCTGACAGCTCTTTTACCTCAAAATTTAAATACCAGAAATACCCCTTGTTCTTAAATAATTTTTTTTTTTTTATTAAACCTTATAGGGTTCCCGACAGAACCTCTGTACTTACTGACCACTCCTACCTGTCAGACGAAGGATAGTATACAGGTCAAAGCCAAGACCTCGGAAAAGTGGTGGTTCAAATAGGAATACCCTATGACACCAAATGTCAGCAGGTAAGACAATGCTGACATCTCTACTGGAATACCACAAGACAACCGACTAGTCAGATACTTGTGAACCAACAATAATTCGTCACTCTGGGTCACCGCCCACAACAACCCATTGACCCGGATGACGAAGTATTTTCATAGGCTGATTAAGCCCATGACAATGTCGTCAAATCATATTAGAGCCGGAAATATCCTCGGCTATCATATCGTATCCTCAGCCGGTATAACATTCGGCTACCATATCACATCAGTCGACATATCCCTCGACTATCATATCGTATCATCAGCCGGTATAACATTCGGCTATCATATCACATCAGTCGGTATATCCCTCGACTGTCATATCCCTAGCCACCAGGGTATCCCTTGGGGTGTGCTAGTCCTGTATCACAACTCTCTGTACTATGATATCACATCAGTCGGCAAGTATCCTCGACTATCATATCATATCATCAGCCGGTATAACCTTCGGCTATCATATCACATCAGTCGGCATATCCCTCGACTATCATATCCCTAGCCACCAGGGTATCCCTTGGGGTGTGCTAGTCCTGTATCACAACTCTATGTACTATGATATCACATCAGTCGGCAAGTATCCTCGACTATCATATCATATCATCAGCCGGTATAACCTTCGGCTATCATATCATATCAGTCGGCAAGTATCCTCGACTATCATATCATATCATCAGCCGGTATAACCTTCGACTATCATATCACATCAGTTGGCAAGTATCCTCGACTATCATATCATATCATCAGCCGGTAAAACCTTTGGCTATCATATCATATCAGTCGGTAAGTATCCTCGACTATCATATCATATCATCAGCTGGTATAACCTTCGGCTATCATATCACATCAGTCGGCATATCCCTCGACTATCATATCCCTAGCCACCAGGGTATCCCTTGGGGTGTGCTAGTCCTGTATCACAACTCTATGTACTATGATATCACATCAGTCGGCAAGTATCCTCGACTATCATATCATCAGCCGGTATAACCTTCGGCTATCATATCATATCAGTCGGCAAGTATCCTCGACTATCATATCATATCATCAGCCGGTATAACCTTCGACTATCATATCACATCAGTTGGCAAGTATCCTCGACTATCATATCATATCATCAGCCGGTATAACCTTTGGCTATCATATCATATCAGTCGGTAAGTATCCTCGACTATCATATCATATCATCAGCCGGTATAACCTTCGGCTATCATATCATATTAGTCGACAAGTATCCTCGACTATCATATCATATCATCAGCCGGTATAACCTTCGGCTATCATATCACATCAGTCGGTGAGTATCCTCGACTATCATATCATATCATCAGCCGGTATAACCTTCGGCTATCATATCACATCAATCGGCAAGTATCCTTGACTATCATATCATATCATTAGCCGGTATAACCTTCGGCTACCATATCACATCAGTCGGCAAGTATCCTCGACTATCATATCATATCATCAGCCGGTATAACCTTCGGCTATCATATCATATTAGTCGGCAAGTATCCTCGACTATCATATCATATCATCAGCCGGTATAACCTTTAGCTATCATATCACATCAGTCGGCAAGTATCCTCGACTATCATATCATATCATAAGCCGGTATAACCTTCGGCTATCATATCACATCAGTCGGCAAGTATCCTCGACTATCATATCATATCATCAGCCGGTATAACCTTCGGCTATCATATCACATCAGTCGGCAAGTATCCTCGTATATCATATCATATCATCAGCCGGTATAACCTTCGGCTATCATATCACATCAGTCGGCAAGTATCCTCGACTTTCATATTATATCATCAACCGGTATAACCTTCGGCTATCATATCATATCAGTCGGCTCACATCAGTCGGCAAGTATCCTCGACTATCATATCATATCATCAGCCGGTATAACCTTCGGCTATCATATCATATCAGTCGGCAAGTATCCTCGACTATCATATCATATCATCAGCCGGTATAACCTTCGGCTATCATATTATATCAGTCGGCAAGTATCCTCGACTATCATATCATATCATCAGCTGGGATAACCTTCGGCTATCATATCATATCAGTCGGCAAGTATCCTCGACTATCATATCATATCATCAGCCGGTATAACCTTCGGCTATCATATCATATCAGTCGGCATATCCCTCTACTATCATATCATATCAGTCGGCATATCCCTCGACTATCATATCGGTAATCAATTATATTGGAGGTTCACAAGGTTCACCGCTAATAACGGATCCTCGTCTCGGGTCCTGGCCTCCCTCAAATTAATGTTTATCTTGGAGGTTAACCGGGTTCACCGCTAATAACGGATCCTAGTCCCGGGTCCTGGCCTCCCTCAAATATATGGCCAAATCCGATAAACTCATACATCCGGGTCAAAACCCAAATCATGGACTCAATAATTTCCACGTCAAATGATATCAAAACCGAGTCCAAAACCTATGATATTTCTCAAATCACACTTTAGCTGAAATAGTGGAAAACATATGTCTAGTAATCATTTCTAAAATCCAGAAATTCAATGCCACAATACATAACAGTATTTAAACAAAGATATTTTGATGCATGCATTTCAGTTTATAAAACAAAAGTCCATTCACAAACATCATCCAACCCAAAATTCATGGACTCTCTAGCCCAAGGAACACATGCACAATAATGACCCAACTACCTTGACTTTCCGAGCTCAAAACCCGCTAATAAGGTCAACCATTACCGCTGGGATTACCCAAAATGACCTCTAAACGACGTCCGATCAACCTGAAACCTGTACCAACAGATTCAGAATGTCGAGAACTAGTTACCTCGCGTCGCCGTGACCTCAGACTCGGTCCCACACGCCGCTGGAAGGTCGGTACACGCGCCCACGCGCCCTCACGCGCCGGTCACGCGCCTGCTACAGTGTTCACGCGCCTGGACCGGACCAACCCGATCCGGCTCAACCTGACCCGGTCCAACTCGACCTGACTGGTTCACTCAACTCGATCGGGTTAACTCGACCCCACCGGTTCACTCAACCCGACCGGTTCAACTCGACCTGACCGGTTACCGGTGACTCGCCGGAGAAGACGACCGCCTACCGGCGCCGCTGTCTGGTTTCCATCGGAATCCCCCATTTCCGGCCGAAACTCCAAGCTTTACAACTTCCTTAAAACTCAACCATGTTTCACAAATTTTACGTCTAAATCTATCTACTCGAACCCAGGAATCCAAATATGACCTTAAAACATCAAACACGTACCTGTGTAAGCTGGAAAATCGATCGGAAGATCCGAAACTTCATATACTCAGTTCGGCTTCCACCGTGGTCCTCTCCTTTGATGGTTGGTACAGTTGTGATCGTGGGAAAGAGTAGAATACGATTAGTTGATCAAAACTGGAAGCTAAAGCCTTGAATCCAAAGTTGACTTTATGGATTTTTCGGGTGTTTTTTCGCACACGGGTTCGATGTGTTTATGTTTCAGAGAGAGAGAGATGACTGTGATGAATGATCAAATTAATCTGATTAATCTGATTTGGGTACTAAAATATCTCCCCTCCATGGCAAATTACCAAACTGCCCTTACACGTCTAGACCCATAACTTTCGTACACGAACCCCGTTTCTTGCGTGCCGCCTATCTACGAACTCAGGAGTTCGAGACCTACGTAACGATATCCAAAACACCACCTAATAAATTTCGAAATAAAACTTGATTTCCGTGCCCTTTACCGACCAAGGGTAAAATCGTCATTTTACAAAAATAATTGCGTAAACCCAATAATTAAAATTTCCGGGTTGTTACAGTCTTACTTTCCTCGACTAAATAATTGTTCGTAGGGAAATTTCTTAATATTTTTAAATTTTTTTTAATAATTTATTTATTTAAATAAGAATATATATAATTAAAATAAAATTTTTTTAAAAATTAAAATTAAAATAATAAAACTAATCAAATGAAAAAAAAAAAATATTTATAAAAATTAATGTTATGTTTTTACATAATTAAAATTAAAGTAATGTTTTACATATTAAGTTCTAACTACTCAATGACGGGTCAGGATCCTGGGCGGGCTGTTGGGCCGGGGGCTGAGGCTGTGACAAAAGCTCATCCAGCCCACGCTCACCTAAGCGGTCAAGCACCTTGGCGAGGGCGGCTTTGATTTGATCATTTTGGGCCTGGATTTGCGCGTTTTGGGCCCTTATCTCCACATTTTTGGCCAGGAGGATCTTGAAGTTTCTCTTGAGCTCCGACATCTTTTCGGGATTGGCTCCCCGGGAAGAACTCGAAGAGCGACTGGAGACATCCCGAACTATCCCGTCGCCCGCCTCTCGGACGATCTTCCCTGGACGCCTACCAAGTCGTCGCTCTAGGATGGTGATCAACCTTTCGGGATCCGGTAGCTACTACTCCAACAGCACATCAAGATGCTGCTGCGTCAGCTCAGCTTGTGTCTGCTGGACTTCTTGCTCCATCGCTGCCTACAAATTTTAATAAATATAATTAGAAATATAATTATCAAATTAAAAATTAATGTTTAATCTGCAAAAAATAAACTTACGTGAATATTATCAGTCTCTTGGTTGCCCCGGCCAACGTACATTTGCCCCAGGCATCCACCTCCGGGAACATCGACTCGGCAATGCGCCGATCCTCTTGTCGGGCTGATAAGGATCGCGACCCCCGGTGGTGGTTGAATTTCTTCGCTCCCCGGTTTGATGTGTTGGCAACCGATTTTCGATGTTCATTAGTAAAAACAATAATTATATTTTCAAATGGAAAATAGCATAAAAAATAAATAAATAATTTAACTAGATGGATAGTACCACATAGCTGGGGGACACGCAATGGTCGCACAACTATAGCCACCCTTCTAGTTTCGGCCCGTCCAACTCCTCTAGGGATTTGCCCGAGCTTCCTCCTGGGAAGGCCAGCTCTTGTAGTACTTGTGGAGCTCGTACTTCTAGTCGGCGTACTGTAACTAGTGGTTTCTCATGTATTTACTGACGTCGGTGTCCTCCAAGTTGAACTCAAAATTGATCAGCAATAAATTATTAAAGTTAGTAAAATAATTAAAAATAATGAAAATAATGTAACAAAAAGGAGAAACACATACCGATAACTCTCCCCAACAACGCGTGATCACCTCCGGGGGTTGGTTCCTGAAAGTATCCCCCATCATCAGAGACTTGGTGCGAAGAATCGCGCCCATGTCATGCACCACCAGGCTGTGGATTTTTACGGTCGCTGTCCGGAGGCGAGACACGTAAACCACCGGGATATTTGCATTCGTTGTCCTGCAAATCCGCTGGGATGTCAAACCCCGATTGATCTCGCGCATGTTCACCGACTTCCCTGCAAATTCGATGAACATTAGTACAAAATATGAGTAACAAATAAAAACAGTTGTTTAAATAAACAAAATAATCAACTTACCTTTAGAGAGTGCTCCGACAACAATCTCCGGTTCGTCTACTCATGCGTCGTCCTGTGGGGGCTGGGGGTCGGTACGAGGTTCCCCCTGTTTCTTGTTGTGCTGTCGACGAGCCGATCACGCACTGGGTCACTGATGATCCGAGATCGGTGCCTGAACGGACGCTGCTGTGGAGGCTACCGAGGTAGGGGCTGCCTCATCCGCTGAATGATCAACGGGATCAGGGCGGGGGCTATGTAACATCTACAATAAGAAATTTAAAATAATTAATATAAAATTAACCAACATATTTTTAATTTAATAATTAAAAAAAACAAACATTTTTAATATTAAATATTAAATTCACAAAATAAAAACAAAACCACAAATAAAATTAACCAAAATTTTTTAATTCGAATAATAAATAAATTAAAAAAATGAATTTTTTTTATTGATAATTAGTGAATTGGCCAATAAAAAATAAAACCACCAAATTCTAATTTTTTAAAATAAAACCAACACAAACCAAAATTAAACCTAAAATGCTAATTAATCCAAACAAACTTAAACCTAATTTACTAAACTCAAAATTCACAACAATATACCTAAATTTCGAAATCCAAATTTTGGGAATAAAACCAAACTTACAAATTAATCCAAAAATACAATAATAATATCCAAATTCATAAAATTCACATATCCAAAATTTATAAAACTCACATATCCAAAAATCACATATCCTACATCATATAAAAAATTCACATAAATGTTTTTAAATTCACATATCCAAAATTCATAAAATTCACATATCCAAAATTCACATAAAATTCATATCCAAAATCATAACAAAAATCATATGCAAAATTCATAACATTATACCAATTTCAACATTATACCAAACATCAAAATTTCAACAAATCATCAACATTAACCCTAAATTACTAAATCCAAACAAACTTAGTAAACAAATATTTATATTCCAATCCAAATTCACAATATTCAAGTAAAAACCCTAAATTCACAATCTGCAAAATTGAGAAAAATTCACAATCTATCAAAATCCAATCCAAATTTCAATACAATTTGATAATATCCAAACCAAATTTCAATTGAAATTTCAATCCAAACTAAAATTAAAATAAAAACAATCAAAATTGACAATAACCAATCCACATTAACAATAGAGAAAGAGAGGGAGAACGAGTTCGACCTTGAGATGACTGTCGGCGAGAAAGAGATGCTGCGGCTAGACAGAATCAGTGAGAGAGAGCCGACGAGAGAGAGAGAGATGCGGCTTCCAAGTGAGAGGCAGAGTTCGAGTGAGAGAGAGCGAGAAAGGGAGGGAGTGGTATTGGACGACAGCGACCTTGAGAGATGAGGTATGGTCTGTGTTGCAGAGAGGTGACGGTGGGGAGAGAACGAGGAAAATGAAGAATAAGAAGAAGAAGAGTCAGTCGCGACTTATTAGTGTCTGAATAACCTTCGTCGGGAAAATTTTAATGTATTCGTCGGGTCAAAAGTTTAACTTTCGTCGGGCAAATATACGTGGTAAGTTTGAGTTTTCGCGAAAATTTTGGCGCAATTTTTGAAATTTTTGCGAAAAAAAATTGCGCATTGTTTTAACGTTGCCCGATGCATTTAGTTTCTTTCCCCGACGCCTCCGGACAAATTGCCCGGTGAATTATTAAATTCGTCGGGCAAAAGGCTTATGTTGTTGAGTTTATGACTAATCTAAAGACTAGGTCCAACGATAGAGTTTTCAAGATCGGGACCGTTCACTTTTTGGTTTTACATGCCTAAAGCCCCATCGATCGTTATCGTGATGTTTTACAAAGCTTATGTGCCTCGATCGTTAAGTTTGTGAATTTCATTGTGTTTTTGGTAGTTTCGGTTCAATTGATATTCAAACCATGGAATTTCAAAAAATTGACCGTTCAATGGTTACTTTTAAGTCTGTGAACCTCACCCGTTGAAAATCTTGATGTTTTGAAGATTTAAAGCCATCTGATCGCCAAAAAATGTTTTGTTACCGTTAAATCGTCGCGCACCGTTACCTAATCCCGAAAATTCCAAATTGGCTAATTTTTCGGTTAGGCGATCTATGAGTACGTACAATAAATGTGGACGGTTAGATCGGTCCATTTCATTTTGTAAATTATTAAAAATCTTAAAATAAGCATATTCATCAAGGAGTTCAAACACTTCAAGGAAATTCGATACATTTTCAAAGTTTTGGTTCCATTGATATTCAAACGATTGAATCTGACCGATTCAATCGTTCATTTTGTGGTTTTACGTGCCTAGATCTCTTCTGTCGAAAATCGTGAGGTTTTGAGGATTTAAAGGCATCCGATCGTGAAGAAATGTTGTGTAACCGTTGAAACATCCCGCACCGTTACCTAATCCCGGGATTTCCAAATTGGATAATTTTTCTTGTAGGCGATCTATGAGTACGTACAATAAATGTGGAAAGTTAGATCGGTCCATTTCATTTTGTAAATTATTGAAAATCGTAAAACAAGCATATTCATCAAGGAGTTTAAACACTTGAACTAAACTTCAATACCTTTTTTGAAGTTTTGGCTCTATTGATATTTAAACGATTGAACTTGACCGATCTAACCGTTAATTTTGTGGTTTTACATGCCTAGATCTTGCCCGTAAAAAATCGTGAGGTTTTGAGGATTTAAAATCGTATGATCGTGAAGAAACGTTGTGTAACCGTTGAAACGTCGCGCACCATTACCTAATCCCGGTATTTCCAAATAGGGTAATTTTTCGTGTAGGAAATCTAAGATTACGTGCAATAAATGTGGACGGTTAGATCGGTGCATTTCATTTCGTAAGTAATTTAAAAATGTTGTTTAATAATTAAACGTAAATTGAATCTGGTATATATGACCCGACGAAGATAAATGAATATCCATCGGGCATACATTTCCAGTTTAGGCAACCGTTCACTGAACAGAGAACCACGTGATATTGGACGCCTTTGCCCGACGAAGGTACTTGAATATTCGTCGGGCAAAGGTTCTAACCCATTTTTCCTAAAATCCGGTGTTGGATTCGCTCTCCCATCCCAATAACGCTCGTCATCCAAGATGTGCACAATACTTGATTCCTCATAATCACTTTCAATTTGTTCTAATTCCCTGAGATCAATAAAAATGCCATCAATCACAATTGGTGGGATGATGTCGTTGGTCCGTACTCTATCCACGTTTAGGGTGGATGCCGATGAATCTACCTGGTAAACGATTTGGTCATTGTCTGTTTCCCTATCTTCTTTATGGTATCGGTCATCCAAGTCCCAAATATTTCTATGATTCACCATCTCAGCTACTCTCCAACCAGCACCAGCTTTCGGATCATTCACATAGAATATTTGTTTCGCCATACTAGCGAGGATGTAGGGATCACTCTCAAACCACCGGGTGTTTGGGTTGACAGAGGTACATAAATGATCTTTAATGACCATGCCTGGGATACTTGGGTTAATATCAAACCAATGAAACTTGAACAAGACGATTTCCTTGCGGTCGGCGTATAACACCTTAACTATACTTAACAATCTGTCGTAGAACCCCGTATCAGTATTTTCCCTATCCCCCGACACAAAGACCCCGTTGTTTTGCGTAGACAATTTGTCGTCTCGTTCTATGCATACGAACTTAACTCTGTTAACGTGAAAAACAGCGTATGTTTCTCCTCGAAATGGGCCAATGGCCAGCTGCATTAATTCTTTATTGAAATGTAGCGAGTTGTCATCTTTCAGCTATGCCAACTGGTAAGATACACACAAGAAACGAAATTGGTAAACTTAAAAATAATTTAAGAAATTTTCAAATAAAAATTTTGACTTACATGCTCGGAAAACCAAAGTGGAAACATTTGTTTGTCCATTTCTTCCAAATTCGAAGGATATTGGGCCTTCATCAACGCCTCGTGTTGCTCATGGAAGGGTCAGACTGCGTCATAGTTGTTCAGTATAAACCAATGATCCCATTTCATTCCAGATGAGTTTGGACCTCATTCAACGGCATCCAACTACAGTTGTTACATTTACAGCACGAACACCTGATACGTCTTTCATTACTGCAATGACTACGTGCAAAGGCAATGAAGCTGTCGATCCCATCCAATTCTGATAAGAAGATCTATCCAACATTTGCATCCAGCCTCTGTCCATTGTGCCTGCTTTCACAATATAGAGTCAACGTAAGTAATTGAGTTAACATTGTCTCGTAATTAGAATAATTTAATATCCAAAACAGCTCGTCTCCTTATGCCTCCGGTGATTTGGCCATATCCCATTCGAGAGTGCACGTTCTGTGCTGTGTAGTTTGCGAACTACGAAGCTAAGTTTCGATCGAGAGAAATTTTGGCAGCATCTCCCTACAGTTCCCCAAATGCACGATGTAGATATTATAAACAAATATCTAGTATGCATTCAGCGAACATTGAGGGGATACAAACCGAATTTCTCACAATCCAAACCTAACCTCATAGACCAAAAACTACACAACAAATAGTTGCGCACTCCCAAACTGTCTGAATAAATCGAAAATTCAAGAGTCAGTCAATCAATCCAATTCACTGACTCTCAAACGGGTCTAAGGTTCTTCATTGAATTTCATTATACGAAGATACTCAACCCGATTAGCTTCGCATAAACGATGATGAAATATCAACATATTTCACTCTATCATAACTAATTAAAGCTTTACAGAAAATACAAACATATATTAATTATACATATCACAGAGTTTACAATTATCTAATTTCCTAACATATTTTCTAATTTCCTAATTTCCTAACATATTTTCTAATTTCCTATTGTCCTAACGTATTTTCTATGTTCCTAATTTCCCAACATATTTTCTATTTTCCTAATTTCCTAACATATTTTCTATTTTCCTAATTTCCTTACATAATTTCTAATTTCCTAATTTCCTACAAAATCACATAATATACATTTTCCACAATTTCTACACAATTTTCCACAAATTATACACAATTTCTACACATTTTCCACAAATTATACACAATTTCATAACATATTTATATATCTAAAATTCACAACAAAAAATTAAATTTATACTCAAATACACATACCTGTTTATAAGTATACGTCCAAATCAATCACAAATTCCCTAAATACAAACAATATAATTAGTTTCCAATCAAAAATCAATTTTCAAAACTAAAAAAATTAAATTTCTTAAACCTTCAAACTTGGAATTTGATGGACTTTGGTGTTTGAGAGAGAAAGAGGGAGAGAATGGTAGTGAAAATGGTGATGATTGTTGGTTATTGGTGTTATAAAGCTAGAGAGTGAGGGGGAGAGAGAGAGAAAGGGAGAGAGAGAGAGAAAGAGAGAGAAAGAGAGAGAAAGAGAGAGAGAGAGAGAGAGAGAGAGAGAGAGAGAGAGAGAGAGAGAGAAAGAAGCAGTTGAGAGCTTAAGCAAAGAAAAAAGAAGAAGAGAAGATGAGCAGCGCTCACTTAATGTGTATTTAAACCTTTGCCCGACGAATACATTTACCGGGCAAAGTTTAATGACTTCGTCTATTCGTCGGGCAAAGTTTAATGACTTCGTTGTCTTCGTGCTTGAAAGATATTTTTAAGTGGTCATGACACACACAACTTGCCCTACGAAGGCGTATTTCACCGGGCAACGTTGTTTTTAAACGTTGCCCGACGACTGTGTATATTCGTCGGGCAAGAAGGACCAAATGTCCATACCTGGTCAACGGGCAAGGCTAGCCCAACGAATATAAGATTTTAGCGTCGAACTAATTCGTCGGGCAAGGGTTTGGAATTAAGCGCCAAATATTTTTTCACGCCAAAATGTGGCCCTACTAATATTGTCGTCGGACAAAGTGGAAAAAATTACGTGAGAAATATTTCTGTTTCGTGCCAAAACTTTGCCCCACGTAGGACGCTGGCCGTACGAATTCCTTCATCGGGCTAGATTGGATATGATTTTGCCCGGTGTATTGTTTTTTTGACCGGACAAAGCATCTTTAGACGACGAATTTTACGTCGTCGAGCAAAATCTAGTTGGACAAGACCTAAATTATTGTAGTGTAAACCGGTAAAAAACATTAGATGTATATTATGTTGTGAAATGAGTCATGTTTTCATGTTATTATAAGATATTCCTAATAAAAAGTTATTGAGTTTTCGTGGGTTTAGTTTTTGGGTTGAACCTAACTTAGCTTGTTGAATTTTAGAAGATGGCTTAAGGTTAAGTTGACCTTCCAACCCATCTAACCCGTCAGATTTGCAGCCCTAATATTTCCCATTTTTTTTTTTTACAAAAGCGATGAATCTTTAAAGTTATATATATATATATATATATATATATATATATATATTTATGATTGTTTTTTCTTTTCTAGCAAAAGAGAGAGTGAAGGATGAGAGAGCTTGTGACGGACAAAGTATAGACAACCTATAAAAAAAAAAAGTCGATGTGTATCGACAAAGTACAGAGAACTTATAAAAAAAAGTGTCTAAATATATATTGTTTGCTCCAAAAATGGACCTAACGGGTCCGTGAAGACCGCACACACACAGGGAACACAATGATATACGTGGTTCACCCGAATTGGGCTACGTCCACGGTGGTATGTGTTGGTAGATTTAAAGAGCAAGAAATATGCAATTCAATTCTAACAGTTATAAAATCCTTGCAAGTGCACAAATCGATAAGTATAGTATAGTAGCACAGCAAGAGTCGATCCCTCGAGGACTTGTATCAACGTTATGACCAATTTAGTTCAGATTTGTTAACTTAAATAAAAAAACACACACACACACACAGAGGGGGGGGGGGGGGGGGGGGGGGGGGGGGGGGGGGGGGGGGGTGTTTATGATGTGATAACTGAAATTTAAAGACAAGTAAATCAAAGTGCAGAAAATAACAATGCAAGAATGAAAAGTTGTTAACTAAGGCGAATTAAGGCTTACTATCCACTCTAACCAATTATAGCTCTTAACCAAATTTCCTTGACCTAATTACTATGCATTTTCTGAATTAGGTGCCCGTGCCTAGGACCTGGCGTTGGTTCACTAGACACATCTTATTCCCTCTTACTTAGCATGTTCTAAACAGGACATATGCCTAGAACGTCTATCACCTACCTTTTAAGATGATGCATGAAGTTTAAAGAGAATTTAATGACACCACATTAGCCTAGCAAAGTGGCATGCAATCCTAGGTCGTCATGAGTTAAGATTACAAGTACGAATACTTTCGATGCTCCAAATCACAAGATGATATGACGGTCACTCAAGCAATTACATCTATAATTATATGCAAACAAGGTAGCTAATCTTATAGGCATAAATTAAGTTCATTAAACATAGTAATCCAACTTATTCAGCATGCATAGCAATCATAATCAAGAGCCAGAAATCCAATCAATAAGCTAACATGGCTAGGGCTTCAAGCAGCCCTAATCCTAATGACTACTCACACATAACTGAAATAAACACAAGTATAATTGAATCCATAAGTAAATTGTAATAATGAAAATAAGGGTACAGAGGAGATTGTTAAGAACAGATGCAGCAGAAGACACGGCAGGGCCTTCTTCTCCAAGTTCCACGTCCAATAATCTATGTGAAAGATTATCTCCGAAAATATGGTCCCTAATTCTCTAGAAAACCAAAACGGAACTCTGTGGCTCAGGTCTCTGTTTTTCCAGAAACAAAAACGCCCTAATCCTCTATCTGATTCTCCTTTTTATAGACAAGGCAAAACCTTGTTCTATAAGGATTGGTATAACCTTGTTCTATACAGATTGGTAAAACCTTGTCCTATAGAAATAGGGTAAGTTATTTTAATTTTAATTAATTACAAAGTCTTTAAAATCTATTAGAACCAATCAGAACACGGCTGGGAGTGTGAATGCAAGCTGGCAAGTGGGAACGCAAGCTGGCCAAACTTGGATTTTTGACTGTCTTCGTAATCAGGATCTGGGACCGCGCTTTTGAAGTACGTTAGGAGTATAATAGAAGTGCATCGTCGTTCAGGCTTAGCGCAGAGGGAGAACCTCTGATCCACCGCTGGCGGAGCAGGGACCCCGGCTTAGCCGCACATCTGGGCTCGAATGGGAGTTCTTGGGACATGTCCTCGACCTGCCTTGGCGCGACCTTGGCACTTCTAGGACTTGACCTTGATGTCATGAAACACAGGTTTGAGACCCGGAGGGCCTGATATGAGGTACTTGGCCAGTGGCCCAAAATAGGCGCACTGGCGCACTCAGGACCCCGTTGAGGACCTGATATTGAAATGAGGACATCTCCTTCATCTGGACTCCAATTTGAGTCATTCTTTTTGCGTTCTTTCCAGATTTTACCTATCTTTCTAACTCTACACAAGTCTCACAAGATTGATCATTTTCTACTATTGATGGCACGAAATCATTCAAAAGACATGTAAGAGAGGCATATAAAGACCTCAAAATGATGCATAAATAACGACTGATCAGTATGCTCTTCTCATTAGTAATAATATGTTTATACATGTTACATAGGCATTGAGCCTTAGAGGAAGAATAAAAATGTAGAGAGAGGTGAGAGCTCTAGTCTAGAGAGAGAGTCAAGTGTCCCCTTATGAGGTGGGGTGCCGAAGGAAATTCACAGGTCGTTGTTGCAAGTGTCTGGTGTGTCACTGGGGTGAGAGTGATGTTGGCGAGAGTGAAGAAGATAGACTGCTCTGCTTGGTGGTGGCCTGGGCCTGTTTGTGTTGATGATGAGAAGGTAGCATTTGCTGACCGTAGCAAGCTTCCCTGAGGAATTAATCTTGAAAGAAGCATCTGATCTGTTGCTAGATGTAGCGTTTTCCAATGGAAGTGTTTTTAGAGAGTACCTCGAATGATGCGTCTGATCGTTCGCCTCGAGTGGGCTTTCCGATCGGCGCTGAACTCTAAGAGGGTAACTCGAATGAAGCGTTCGATAGTCGCCTCGACTGGGCTTGCCGATCGACGAGATCTCTTATAGGGTACCTCGAATGATGCGTCTGATCAGTCGCCTCGAGTGGGCTTACCGATCGGCGTGATCTCTGAGAGGGTACCACAAATTATGCATCCGATCGATAGCTACAGATAACATTTGCCGATCGAAGTGATCTTTAAGAGGGTACCTCGAATGATGCAACATATCGGCGCGATAAGTGCGATCTCAGAAAGGGTACCTCGAATGATGCGTCTGATCAGTAGCTACTGATAACGTTTGCCGATCGGTGCGATCTCTAAGAGGGTATCTCAAATAATACGACAGATCGTTCGTCACATGGGGGCTTACCGATCAGCGTGATCTCAGATAGGGTACCTCAAATGATGCGTCTGATCGGTAGTTATTGATAGCGTTTGTCGATCGATGCGATCTCTAAGAGGGTACCTCGAATAATGCGACAGATCGGTCACCGCGTGGGGCTTACTGATTAGCGCGATCTCAGAGAGGTTACCTCGAATGATGCGTCTGATCGGTAGCTACTGATAGCTTTAATCGATCGGTGCAATCTCAGAGAGTGTACCTTGAATGATGGATCCGATCGGTAGCTACTGATAGCGTTTTCCGATCGAAGCGATCTTTGAGAGGGTGCATCGAATGATGCGACAGATCAGTCACTACATGGGGGCTTGCCAATTAGTACGATCTCAGAGAAGGCACCTCGAATGATGCGTTATATCGATAGCTACTGATAGCATTTACCGATCGATGCGATCTCTGAGAAGGTATCTCGAATGATGCGACAAATTAGTCGCTGCATGGGGCTTGCCGATTAGTACGATCTATGAGAGGGTACCTCGAATAATGCGACAAATCGGTAGCCGCGTGTGCGCTTGCCGATCAGCGTGATCTCGGAGAGCGTACCTCGAACGAGATAGTGATAGGATTTACCGATCGGCCCGATCTTAGAGAAGGTACCTCGAATGATGCGTCCGATCGACACCTACTGATAGCGTTTTCTGATTAAAGTGATCTCTAAGAGGGTACCTCGAATGATGTGACAGATCGGTCACCACGTGGGGGTATACCGATCAGTGCGATCTCTGAAAGGGTACCTCGAATGATTCGTCTGATCGGTAACTATTGACAGCATTTGTCGATCGGCGCAATCTCTGAGAGGGTATCTCGTATAATGCGACAAATCTGTTCCTGCATGTGCGCTTGCCGATCTGCGCGATCTCAAAGAGGGTACATCAAATGATGCATCCGATCGATAGCAAATGATAGCGTTTGATGATCAGTCATTATTTATGCATAATTTTGATGTCTTTATATGTCTCTCTTACATGTCTTTTGAATGATTTCGTGCCATCAATAGTAAAAAATGATCAATCTTGTGAGACTTATGCAGATTTGGAAAAATAGGTAAATTCTGAGAAGAACGTAAAAATAATGACTCAAATCGTAGTTTAGATGAAGGCTTTGTCATCATTTCAATATCTGGTCTTGAATTGGGTCCTGAATGTGCCAGTGCGCCCTATTTTGGGTCCTTGGCTAAGTACCTCAGATCATACCATCCGGGTCTCAGACCTGTGTCTCATGACATCAAGTTCATGTCCTAGAAGTGCCAAAGTCATACCAGGTTGTGTCCCGCAACATGCCCCAAGGACACCCTTTTGAGTCCTATGCGTGTTCCTGCCAAGTCCCTGCCGAGCCCAGGGCATGCGCCTAAACCCTGGTTCATGTTCCGCTAGCGGTTGAACAAAGTTCCTCCTCTGCGCAAAGCCTGAAAACCTATGCGCCTAGCCTGAGCCATGACGCGCTTCTACTGCACCCATGGTGCGCCTCAAACGCACAGTCACCATTTGAGCTGAAAATACTTCCATGGTCCCTTGTCCCAAAGAGATCCTTTGCGCCTTATTTTAGGGCAGGAAGGTTCAAAAGCGGCCCTAACCTGCAATTCAATGGAACAAAGCGAGACAAAGTCCAAAACTATATTAGATACATCATTTGGAAGTGCTTGGAATGGTTTGTCTCGAGTGGATTGATCAATGACATTTTAAGTTCTCAAAAGTCCAAGTTTGAAGGTTTTGAGCCTAGAATCTAGCCCAGCCATGTTCGAAGTGCTTAGAGTTTTCTCAGCCTAGTTCTTGACGTCCAAGTAACATCTAGAAGATTCAATAAGATGTCTTGGCATGCATGAAAGCTCAGAAGACTTATTGTACAATATTACCTGAAATCCTAGTCCAAGTCCAAGAAGGATTTCTCTTTTAAGTCCTTTTTGATATCTAATTAGAATATGAGTTTTGAGTCAGTTTCTGATTAGGATTTTATACAAAACTATCTCCTACATTGTAAAGGTTTAGAAGCCTATTTAAAGGACCTTAGGGTTTACGGGTGAGGATACCTCTACACACCTTAGCCGCAATTTACATTGTAATTCAGCTTTTAAATTTAAACAGTTTTTAGTTTATGCTTATGAGAGAGTTGGACGTGAGCATTGGAGGAGAAGCCTTGGCGTGGTCTTCTGCTGTGTCTCATCTTCAATAATCTCCTATGTATATTTGCTTTTATTGCTTTTACTTTATGAATTCAATTATTTTTATTTCAATTTCATTTATGTGTGAGTAGTTCCTTTTAGAATTAGGGCTACTTGAAGCCCTACCCATGTTAGCTCGTTAAGTAGATTTGTATTCTTGATTTTGATTGCTATGCATTCTGGATAATTCTGATTACTGTTTTAACTACCATTCTTTTATGTTTACGAGACTTGCTACCTTGTTTGCATAAATTATTGATGGAATTGCTTGAGTGACCGTCATATCATCCTGTGATTCATTAGCATCAAGAGGTTGAGGTTAAGAAACAATATTGCAATCGGAATTCATGACAACCTAGGAATGCATATCACTTTTCTAGGCTAGTGTGGTGTCATTAAATTCTCTTCGTACTTCCTGCATCATCTTAACTGGTAGGTGATAGACGTTCTAGGCATATGCCCTGTCTTAAACATGTTAAGTAAGAGAGAATAATATGTGTTTAGTGTACCAACACCAGGACCTAGGCCTGGGCACCTACTTCAGAATTTGCATAGTAATTAGGTCAAGATAATCTGGTTAAGAGCTATAATTGGTTAGAGTGGATATTATGCCCTGATTCGCCTTAGTTAATAAATTCAATCATTTTCCTTGCATTGTTATTTTTTGCACTTTAATTTACCTGCCTTGTGTTTGCAGATCGGCGTGATCTCAGAAAGTGTACCTCGAATGATGCTTCCGATCGATAGCTACTGATAGTGTTTGCCGATCGAAGTGATCTCTGTGAGGGCAACTCGAATGATGCGACAGATCGGTCGTTGCGTGGGGGCTTGCCGATCAGCGCGATCACCGTGAGGGTACCTCGAATGATGCGTCCGATCGGTAGCTAATGATAGCGTTTGACGATCGGCCCGATTTCTGAGAGGGTACCTCGAATGATGCGACAGATCGGTCGTCACGTGGTGCTTTCCGATCAGCGCGATCTCTGAGAGGGTACCTCGAATAGTGCGACAGAGATGTCGCCGCATGGGGACTTGCCAATCTGCGCAATCTCATAGAGGGTACCTAGAATGATGTGTTTGCTCGGTAGCTACTTATTGCGTTTTTCAATCGGCGCGATCTCAGAGATGGTACCTTGAATGATACGTCTGATCGGTAACTACTAATAATGTTTGCCGATCGGCGCAATCTATAAGAGGGTACCTTGAATGATGTATCTGATCGGTAGCTACTTATAGTGTTTGCTGATTGGCGCGATCTTGTGTTGCATAAATATCGATAAGTTTTTGTGTAAAAATTCGCATAATAGGTAGACACGGTAAGTGATAAGCAATGTGTTTTAGATATGAATTTCCTCAAAATTAAATAATTTGATTTACTCAAATTGCCACTTGGGGCCTAATAGTAATTGATACTATAACATTAATGGCCCAAAAATAAGATTTATGTACATGCGCCATAATTTGTGAGGCCATCTAATATACTGGTTTACTGTAGGTAGTAAATGGCCAACATAAACACATTTGAGTGGTACGGTAGTGGATAAAATTTGATTAGGTGGCTGGGCCTTAAATCCTATGTGAATGAGTCTATGTGTGGATCGGACCAGAAGGTGGAAGCAGCCAAATTTTTGTGTGCTCAGCCCAAATTTTGTGGTTAAATTGTTTTCGCCCAATTGGTAAGTGCTCAGTCCAAATAGCAGTAAGTGCATTTAATTAAGATAGAGCCCCTTATCTTCTTCAGCAGTTCATTCGATAGAGGAGGTCGAAGGTGGAGTGATAACCAGTGCTGCAGGGGAGTTCGATCATCCGCTGTGGAGACGAGCGGGGCGTCGTCATCCCCACCACGTGGACTGTGCTCCTCCATGAATACGACCGACTCGAGCCGGCGGCTGCTTGGCGATCCCTGGAGTTCCTTCGCCGCTGGTATTCCTCTTGAGACTCGTGATCTGCCCAGCCGCTGCGTGCGTCCGATCCTTCGTGCCGTTTGAGCGCCGAACTGCGACGTCGGTGGAAATGGGACTTGGGGTGAACGGCCAGTTGGGTCCGACCCGGTAGAGGGTCGGCGTTGGGTGTGGAGGACCTGACTTGGCGGCGGAGCACTGGGCTTGTTGGAGATGCGGCGTGCGATCGTCGTCTAGTCGGTGGTGATTAGCCCTGCACTTCGCGGTCGGTGGAGATTGGCTTTGCACCTCGCGGTCGGTGGAGATTGGCTCTGCACCTCGCGGAGAGACCACCTTGCAGTTCCCGATGAAGAGCCCCCGCTTGATACCGCGATCTGCAAACCAAAAAGGATTCTTGGTGGTTGTCTGGAATGGTGAGGAGGCTGGCGTCGACGTCCTCAAGTCGATGGGAGGAAGGTGATGAGGATTGCTGGACGGACTGGGTCCGCTCCTAATAGGACCCATTCCGAATTTCGTTTGAAAAATTCTGTTTCTGTCTGATTACCTTTAGCAACTCAAAATAATTCATAAAATACTCTTACTACCTTATAACTATATTACGAGAATTCTATCAAAATTTTGTCACAATTTCTTCTGTAATTTGATCAAATCGTCTTCCACCTTTCAAACGAATTATTCACATACTAACATCCAAACAGTCCAGATGACATCACAACCTAATCCACTTAAGAATTCAAAGTAACCAACTACGGAAATTTACAAAACCTCAATTAATGAATCAGAGCAACTAGGTTGCAAAATTAGATTTACAAGTTCAACAAACCCTACTCGAAAGGTACGATAGCAGCGCAACTAGGAAGGGATGCCTCCATCACGAAATGTGCCCTCGTCGAACGCAACGACCAGGAGGGGACGTAAAACAAGAGAGACTGTGAGTGGATAAAAATAATAATCATTTAAAAACATAATTTCCAAGAAAAACATACAGTTCCCTATGCAAGTAAAATATTGCATGCATAATGTAAAATCTTTTTTAAGTAATTATATAAATAAAATTATGACAAAAGGACTTACTGGAAAATTGATGTATTAATTTAAAACCCGACGGGACCCACGGAAACGCAACCAAGAAAGTATCTCTGCACGGATCTAGCACCCCACCATCATCTAGAGAATCTTCTATTCAAGGCTCACCACCACCTAGCCCAAGAAGGATGGATGATGCAAGGGATGAGCAGGGAAGAGATCGGGTCCTTGTGCCTAACCCAACCCCACGGTTCCTCAGGGATTTTGCAAATCCTCATGTTTCGGAGGATCAATTTTCCATTGTGTTTCTAGAGTCCACAGTGGCCATTTTTGAGTTGAAGTCTGGAAGCATTCACATGTTACCAACATTCCATGGAATTTCGGGAGAAGACCCACAATTACACATTAAGGAATTCGTTGAAGTCTGCTCAACTTTGCACATCAAAGGCATGACAGAGGCTGAAATTCGACTAAGGCTCTTTCATTTTAGCCTTAAGGATCGTGCTAAGGCATGGTTTCACTCTTTGGCGCCAGCTTCAATCCACTCGTGGAGGGACTTGTCTTCGAAATTTCTAACACAATATTACCCTGTGGCCAAGACAAATGAGTTGAAGGCAAAAATCATGGATCCACGGCAAGGGGTTGATGAACCATTCTATGAATTTTGGGAGCGCTTCAATTGGATGTTAAGGGCGTGCCCTCACCACAACATCGACGAGCATCACTTGATGTTGTACTTTTACGCAGGATTGAAAAACAGCGACCGCACCATGGTGAGCTCTCAATCCCAAGGAATTCTAGATGGCACAGCCACGGAGGCAAGGACGGCCTTTGAGAATATAGCGCAAAGGGATAAGCAATTTAGCTACATAGGTCATTCCTCTAAGGCTACAAGCGAGCCATACACAAATGACAAGGATGATGCCATTGCCCAACTAATGGCAATGGTAAAGAAGCTCTACAATGAGAAGGATCGAGGAGTTCAAGTGTGTGACGTGTGCTCTATCCAGGGCCACATGTCCCAAGACTGTCCAACGGTGGAAGACGCCAATTTTGCTGGAGATTTCAATAATAATTCACGACCCAGAATGACCCATATTCAAACACTTACAATTCAGGGTGGAAAAATCATCCAAACTTCCGCTGGAGCAACAATCAAGCTGCTGCGAATCCTTTGTCGCCCTTCAAGGGAACCTTCACGGCCCTTCATCAAATCAAAGTGGCGGAAGCAAGTCTTTGGAGGATACCCTTGTTGGTAGATTTAAAGAGCAAGAAATATGCAATTCAATTCTAACAGTTATAAAATCCTTGCAAGTGCACAAATCGATAAGTATAGTATAGTAGCACAGCAAGAGTCGATCCCTCGAGGACTTGTATCAACGTTATGACCAATTTAGTTCAGATTTGTTAACTTAAATAAAAACACACACACACACGCACAGGGGGGGGGGGGGGGGGGGGGGGGGGTGGGGGGTGGGGGGGTGTTTATGATGTGATAACTGAAATTTAAAGACAAGTAAATCAAAGTGCAGAAAATAACAATGCAAGAATGAATGGTTGTTAACTAAGGCGAATTAAGGCTTACTATCCACTCTAACCAATTATAGCTCTTAACCAGATTTCCTTGATCAAATTACTATGCATTTTCTGAATTAGGTGCCCGTGCCTAGGACCTGGCGTTGGTTCACTAGACACATCTTATTCCCTCTTACTTAGCATGTTCTAAACAGGGCATATGCCTAGAACGTCTATCACCTACCTTTTAAGATGATGCATGAAGTTTAAAGAGAATTTAATGACACCACATTAGCCTAGCAAAGTGGCATGCAATCCTAGGTCGTCATGAGTTAAGATTACAAGTACGAATACTTTCGATGCTCCAAATCACAAGATGATATGACGGTCACTCAAGCAATTACATCTATAATTATATGCAAACAAGGTAGCTAATCTTATAGGCATAAATTAAGTTCATTAAGCATAGTAATCCAAATTATTCAGCATGCATAGCAATCATAATCAAGAGCCAGAAATCCAATTAACAAGCTAACATGGCTAGGGCTTCAAGCAGCCCTAATCCTAATGACTACTCACACATAACTGAAATAAACACAAGTATAATTGAATCCATAAGTAAATTGTAATAATGAAAATAAGGGTACAAAAGAGATTGTTAAGAACAGATGCAGCAGAAGACACGGCAGGGCCTTCTTCTCCAAGCTCCACGTCCAATAATCTAAGTGAAAGATTATCTCCGAAAATATATGGTCCCTAATTCTCTAGAAAACCAAAACGGAACTCTGTGGCTCAGGTCTCTGTTTTCCCAGAAACCAAAACGTCCCTAGCTAATTCTCTCCCCCCTAAACACTGAACAAAGGCTCCCTTTTATAGACAAAGGGAAAACCTTGTTCTATAAGGATTGGTATAACCTTGTTCTATACAGATTGGTAAAACCATGTCCTATAGGAATAGGGAAAGTTATTTTACTTTTAATTAATTATAAAGTCTTTAAAATCTATTCTAACCAATCAGAGCATGGCCGGAAGTGTGAATGCAGGCTGGCAAGTGGGAACGCAAGCTGGCCAAACTTGGATTTTTGACTGTCTTCGTAATCAGGATCTGGGACCGCGCTTTTGAAGTACGTTAGGAGTATAATAGAAGCGCATCGTCGTTCAGGCTTGGCGCAAATGTTGTCAGGCTTGGCGCAGAGGGAGAACCTCTGCTCCACCGCTGGCGGAACAGGGACCCCGGCTTGGGCGCACTTCTGGGCTCGGATGGGAGTTCTTGGGACATGTCTTCGACCTGCCTTGGCGCGGCCTTGGCACTTCTAGGACTTGACCTTGATGTCATGAAACACAAGTTCGGGACCCGGAGGGCTTGATATGAGGTACTTGGCCAGTGGCCCAAAATAGGCGCACTGGCGCACTGGCGCACTGGCGCACTCAGGACTCCGTTCAGGACCTGATATTGAAATGAGGACATCTCCTTCATCTGGACTCTGATTTGAGTCATTCTTTTGGCGTTCTTTCCAGATTTTTCCTATCTTTCTAACTCTGCACAAGTCTCACAAGATTGATCATTTTCTACTATTGATGGCACGAAATCATTCAAAAGACATGTAAGAGAGGCATATAAAGACCTCAAAATGATGCATAAATAACGACTGATCAAATACCCCCAAACCTGTCTTTTGCTAGTCCCTGAGCAAAACAAATGCTAACAAAATGAAAAGACTCGATTTTAGTTAAGATAGAACATTTAAACCCCTAGGTTCACCTAGTAGGAGGAGTTTTGTCTCCTGAGAGTTATAACAGCACGATACCCACAACCGTTTTACTTAAACAAAAAGATGCTAGATATAGTACTCTTAACAAGCTAATAAGAATCAAAGTAAGTAGACATGCTTTGCAGAACTAAAAGGAATGCCATAGCCGTGAGTGTCATGTGAAGGTGTACGTGTATAAATGCCAATATTTTCAGGTGATCAAGTTTGAAAACAACTTCATCTAAGTGCCCTAGAAAGATTTCGCCTCGACTCTAATCCTCACTAGGCAACTCTCAATTCACACAAGAATCCTAGGCTTACACTCTTTTCAAGCATATGTGATGAGTTTATGTTATGAAATTCAAATTTAATCACATATGAGTAACAATGAAGAATAGCACTTTATGGAAATAAAGATCTCATGAAGGGAATTGAACTTTAAGAACATAGATACGTACCTTAATCCTCAGCATGATTTTCCATAAGATCCGTTAGGTCTTCCTTTTTAGGTTGTATTGGGGCTAAGCTTTGGGGTTTAGCAAGGAAGGATGGGATTCAAAGAACCTGAGTTGTGCCAAGGCATGAGAAGTCATGAATTGAACTTGGAATTTCCAAACTGAATCATTTCTTAAGGCCCACGACATTGTGCTTTCCTGATGACTTATTTTGTGACTCTTGTGGCTTGTTTTGAGGCTCTTGTGGCTTGTTTTGAGGCTCTTGGCTCACTTGGCTCAATTCACTTTGTTTTTCACTTATTTTTTTCCTTCTTTTTCTCAACGTTTCTTTCGTTCTTTTGATTTGAACGTTTTTTTTTTGTTTCTGTTCGTCTTTGAATTGAATTGAACCAAGATCATGCAATGATTTCCTCAAATTTTCATGCAGCTTGCAACTTGTAAATCTTTTCTTTACTTTTGAACTTTCAATTGACGCCAATGTCCTTTGAATTGGGCATCATCTTCTTTCACCTCTTATTCTCACCATGAATCTCATTAATGGCAACCTTAGCACAAACTGAGGTTATAGGGTATGGCTGTGATGAATGGCTAAGTATTTTGGGTTAGGTTATACTTTGGGTGATGAAAGAAAAGGTTGAGTGTTTGGCTTCAAAATTGGCTTAGGGAGCATGCAATAGGGTAGGATAAGGCCTTTAGAGGTTAAAGCACACATAGCCTACATCATTTCTTATGGCAAAGCATACATTAAATCAAGAGTATCTAAATGATGTTAGTTCTTTAAAATTCAATGCAAATATGATGTAATGAGATCAACAATTAAGAACAAAAGTGATGAGTATTTAAGAGTAGAAACAAGTATATCCCTCAGAAAGAATGGCAATTAGGCTCAAAGATCTCACAGGGTAGTCTCCACTAATTTTCTAAGGTTCACTCAAATTCAGTTATTTCGTTCACTTAATCACTTAAAAACATGGCATTGTGAAGTGCAGATTATGAACTACTTAACCATGGCATGACTCTTAGTAAAGCAAAGATAGTTAACTTAGCATATACATTCCTATTAACAAGTTATCATACCAATCACAAGCAGAAATTTAAATGTCCTGGCCGTGTATCACCCCCAAACCTACTTGTTTCTATATGTAAAATTTAAATTCACACCCCCAAACCTAAACTGAACATTGTCCTCAATGTGATAAGCAATAAGCTTGACAACAGTAGAAAGGTTTGAGAGATATAACGGGCAGCAACAGCAAAGGAAGTGAGAAATACAAACCAGGGCTAGGCTGCCTCCTAGGAGCGCTTTATTTAACGTCTAGGCAAGACGGGGCTGACATGCTAGGAGCTGGGCGCATGCGGAGTTGCAAGGTTGACTGCGCTTGGATTAGAAAGGTCCTTCAAGTAGTGTTTGAGGCGGTGGCCATTTACCTTGAACGGATCCTGCCGTTCCGGGTGCTGGATTTCAACTGCACCATGAGGAAAAACGTTAGTAATAATAAATGGTCCCGTCCATCTTGAACGCAACTTACCTGGCATTAGTCTGAGCCGGGAGTCAAAGAGGAGGACTTCCTGTCCGATGTGAAAGTCCTTGGGCTGAATGCGCTTGTCGTGGAAAGCTTTGGTCTTTTCCTTGTAGATACGAGCACTGTCAAAGGCCTCGTTTCGCAACTCCTCTAATTCACTTAGCTGAAGCTTCCTATGTATTCCAGCGTCATCGAAGTTCAGGTTCATCTGCTTAATAGCCCAGAATGCTTTATGCTCCAATTCCACTGGTAGGTGGCAGCCTTTTCCAAAAACCAGCCGGAAGGGAGACATGCCAATCGGGGTCTTGTATGCGGTCCGATAGGCCCACAGCGCATCATTCAATTTGCTGGACCAATCTTTGCGGTTAGGATTTACCGTTTTTTCCAATATGGCCTTTACTTCCCGATTGGACACTTCCGCTTGGCCACTCGTTTGAGGGTGATACGGTGTTGAGACCTTGTGGGTGACGCCATACTTCTTCATTAGGGCTGTAAACGAATGATTGCAGAAGTGTGCCCCCCCATCGCTGATGATTGCCCTAGGTGCGCCGAATCTGGCTAAGATGTGACTCTGTAAAAAACACACCACTACTTTGGCGTCGTTAGTTTTGGTGGGAATTGCTTCCACCCATTTGGAGACATAATCAACTGCAAGCAGAATATAAAGATTGCCAAAGGAATTCGGAAAAGGCCCCATAAAATCAATGCCCCATACGTCGAAGATTTCGACCACAAGAATAGGGTGTAATGGCATTTGATTTCGAGGGCCGATGTTACCTAGGCGTTGGCAGCGGTCACAGGTGAGTACAAATTCGTGTGCATCCTTGAAAAGTGTGGGCCAGTAGAGTCCACTTTGGAGTACCTTGAGGGCTGTCTTCTTAGCTCCAAAATGGCCCCCACATGCCAAACTATGGCAAAAAGTCAAGACGGATTTCATCTCGTCTTCTGGGATGCAGCGCCGAATGATTTGGTCTGGACAATGCTTCCATAGGTACGGCTCATCCCATATGAAGTACTTAGCTTGTTTAGCCAGCTTGTCCTTTTGGTACCTGTTTAAAGATGAAGGAATTTGCTTAGTGACAAGGTAATTAATGAGATCGGCATACCATGGATCAATAGCTTGGATTGCGAAGAGCTGTTCGTCAGGAAAGGTCTCGAGGAGGGGCAACTGATCAGCCTCTTCATTGGAACTGTGAAGCAATCGGCTCATATGGTCAGCGACCACGTTTTCGCTGCCCTTCTTGTCTCTGATTTCAAGGTCGAATTCCTGGAGCAGTAGCATCCAACGTAGCAACCTTGGCTTGGCGTCCTTTTTAGTGAGCAGATACTTCAAGGCAGCATGATCCGTGTATACTATGACCTTGGTTTTAATTAGATATGAACGGAAATTTTCCAGGGCAAAGATAATAGCAAGGAGCTCCTTCTCGGTGGTGGAGTAGTTCAGCTGGGCATCATTCAGGGTTCGGCTTGCGTAGTAAATGACATGAGGGAGCTTGTCAACACGCTGTCCTAAAACCGCTCCTATGGCGAAGTCTGAGGCATCACACATTAGTTCGAATGGTAAGTCCCAATTCGGTGGCATGATGATGGGTGATGCCGTGAGCTTTGCCTTGAGTGTGTTGAATGCCTCACGGCATCCCTTAGTGAACTCGAATGTGGCGTCCTTGGCTAGAAGATCACACAAAGGTCTTGTGATTTTCGAGAAATCTTTGATGAATCTGCGGTAAAAGCCAGCATGCCCTAAGAACGATCGAACCTCTTTGACTGTAGTGGGGTACGGCAGCCTCTCTACTATGTCTAACTTTGCTTTGTCCACTTCAATGCCTCGGCTAGAGATCACATGACCCAAGACAATTCCCTGTTGTACCATGAAATGGCACTTTTCCCAGTTCAGCACTAAGTTGCTTTCTCTGCACCGTTCCAGTACTCGGGTTAGGTTAACTAAGCACAGTTCGAATGAATGTCCAAACACTGAGAAGTCGTCCATGAATACTTCAATTATATCTTCCACCATATCGGAGAAGATGCTCATCATGCAACGCTGAAAGGTAGCTGGGGCATTGCACAATCCAAACGGCATTCTTCTGTATGCAAAGGTGCCATATGGGCATGTGAATGTTGTTTTTTCTTGATCTTCGGGTGCAATAGCAATCTGATTGTATCCTGAGTAGCCGTCCAAGAAGCAATAGTGGGAGTGTCCAGCCAGGCGCTCGAGCATTTGATCAATGAAGGGCAAAGGAAAGTGGTCCTTGCGTGTGGTTATATTTAGCTTTCGATAGTCGATGCACACTCTCCATCCTGTTTGAATCCGTTGAGGTACAAGCTCATCCTGCTCGTTTTTAACCACTGTGATCCCACTTTTCTTTGGCACGACCTGGACTGGGCTCACCCACTTGGAGTCACTAATTGGATAGATGATTCCAACGTCCAAAAGCTTTAGGACTTCTTTCTTCACGACCTCCTTCATAGGTGGATGCAATCGCCTCTGTGCCTCCTGTGATGGTTTGGAGTCTTCCTCTAGCAGTATCCGATGCATGCATTTTGCGGGACTTATGCCTTTGATGTCAGCTATTGTCCATCCAATTGCCGTTTGATTGACCTTAAGGACGTGAACCAATGCCTTTTCCTCTTTCGTACTTAGGGTAGATGCAATGATGACTGGAAGGGTTTGATTGTCGCCCAAATATGCATACTTTAAGTGCTCGGGCAAGGGCTTCAGCTCGAGTTCAGGAGCCTTTATGATGGACGGCAGGGTTTTCTGACTTGTGAATGGTAACGCTTCGAAGGGAGGCCTGTGCAATGGGAGGGCTGGCATGATATCAAGGGCTCGTACCTCTTCAATCACGCTATCTGTAAGTGAATCCACAGTGTGTGGGTTACTAGTAACGGCCTTCTCAAGGTCATCCGTCATGCAAGAATGAGCAATTGTCTCCCGTAGCAGTAAGTCCATTGTGTTTAACGGAAAATCTACAATAGGCTCGGCAGGGTACTGGATGGTGTCATGGATGGAGAATGTCCGAAGCTGGTCCAGGACCTTGATGGAGACCTGGCCCTTTCTGACGTCGATGAGGCACTCGGCTGTGGCTAGTAAGGGCCGTCCGAAGATGAGGGGAGGTTCCTCACTTTTGTCAATTCTGTCCATTCTTAGTACGTAGAAGTCGGCAGGGATGCATGTATCTCCGATTTGTACCAGTACGTCTTCAAGAACCCCCATTAGGTTGGTTACAGAAGCGTTAGCCAACCTGACACATATGTGCGTGGGCTTGAGTGCGCCTAGGTTGAGTGACCTGTAAATGTGGAATGGCATGATGTTCACTGATGCTCCCGTGTCGCAAAGGCAATGTTCGAATCTTTTTGACTGAATGACACATGGAAGGGATGGCGGCCCAGGATCATTGGCCTTAAGGGGCATGCGCAAAAGGGCAGCCGAGCAGGCCATAGGGATGTCAATGGTGTCCGTGGAGCTAAAACCACGCTTTCCTGCAACTAAGTCCTTGATCAGCTTTGCAAAGATAGGCATGTGCTTGACAATTTTATGGAAAGGCAGTGTGATCTGAAGCTTCTGCAACATGCTGATGATTTCTTCCTCAAAGTCCTCCTTTTGCTTATTCCTGTTTTGGAACCTGCGAGGAAATGGATAATCAACATTATTAGCTAACTCAAAAGTGACTTTTTTAGAATTGGAATTCTGAGGTTTAGAGTTAGAAGTAATCGAGTGCTGCGACTTGGGCTTAGGAGCAGGTTGCATGCCAGCCGTGGCCGAAGTAGGCGCAGTGTCAGTTCCTCTTTGCGGTAGGGCACTTGGTGACTCATTGGACTGGTTCTGCGCCAGAGGTGTTGGCCGTGGCATGTTTTGCGGCGCGCCCTGGTCGGTGATCCTTGGCAGAGTAGGTTGAGGCTCAGTTTCAGGTCCTGTGAGGGTGGCATATGTGGGGTCTTGAAGTGGTGTTTCCTTCTCCAGTGTGATGGCATTAGCCGTAGGATTGTGAAATCCTTTCGGATTTACCAGGACTTGACTCGGTAGCTTGCCCTGCTCTCGCTGATTTAGTTGGTTCGCCACCTGTCCCATTTGACGCTCCAAGTTTGCAATTGCATTTTTGAAGTCTCCCGTCTGACTCTGGCTATCGTGCATGAATTTTATGAGTTGAGCCTGCTGTTGAGTCAGGATATGGATGGAGTCCTCAACAGACTTGCTTCCGCCATTCTGGTTTGAGGAAGGACCGTGGTAGTTCCCCTGAGGGCCTGCGGCTTGCTGCTCAAATCCAGGGGGTGGCAAGGGATTCGCGGTTGCTTGATTGTTGCTCCAACGGAAATTAGGATGATTTCTCCACCCCGGATTGTAAGTGTTGGAATATGGGTCATTCCGGGGTCGAGAATTGCTATTGAACCCTCCAGCAAAGTTGGCCTCTTCCACAACCGGGCAGTCCTGGGATGTGTGGCCCTGAATTGAACAAACCTCGCAGATGTGAACTCCTTTGGCTTTCTCGCTACACAATTGTTTTACCATTGCCGTGAGCTGAGCAATGGCGTCATCTTTGTATTTGGCGGATGCATCACCCGTAGCTCTAGAGGAGGGACCCCTGTAGCTGAATTGTTTTTCCCTTTGAGCAATGTTCTCAAAGGCGGTCCTTGCTTCCTCGGCTGTGCCTTCTAGAATCCCTTGGGATTGAGAATCCACCATTGTCCGATCGCTAGTTTTCAAGCCTCCATAGATGTATAGCATAAGATGATGGGCATCAATATGGTGGTGGGGGCACGCCCGTAGCATCTGATTGAACCGCTCCCAAAACTCGTAGAAAGACTCCTCCATGTCTTGCCGTGGGTTCATGATCTTGGACTTTAACTCATTTGTCTTTTCCACGGGAAAGTACTGTGTTAAGAATTTGGACGTCAAGTCCCTCCAAGAGTGAATGGAAGCCGGCGCCAATGAATGAAACCATGTCTTGGCGCGATCCTTGAGACTGAAGTGAAAGAGCCGCAGGCGGATTTCCGATTCCGTCATTCCATTGATGCGCAGTGTTGAACAAACCTCAACAAATTCCTTGATATGAAAGTGCGGGTCCTCGCCAGAAAGGCCGTGGAATGTAGGCAGCATGTGAATTGTCCCCGACTTTAATTCGAAGTTTGCCACTGTTGACTCGGGAAAAACAATTGGAAATTGATCCTCCGAGACATGGGGCATGGCAAAATCCTTAAGGCGCCATGGGGATTGCGGTACTAGGCCACGTTCCAGGCCCTGCTCTTCTCTGTGGTCCGCCATCCTCCTTGGGCTTGGTGGCGGGGAGCCGTGGACTGAAGATGCTTGCGATGATGGTCCACTTGATGACCCGTGCACTGAACCTTGGAATGACATACACGGGTACCTAACAAAAAAGAAAAAAAAACTAAGTTACAAATCTAAACTTGAATGGGCACCGTTGAGGGACAAGTCCCCGGCAACGGCGCCAAAAACTTGTTGGTAGATTTAAAGAGCAAGAAATATGCAATTCAATTCTAACAGTTATAAAATCCTTGCAAGTGCACAAATCGATAAGTATAGTATAGTAGCACAGCAAGAGTCGATCCCTCGAGGACTTGTATCAACGTTATGACCAATTTAGTTCAGATTTGTTAACTTAAATAAAAACACACACACACACACACAGGGGGGGGTTTATGATGTGATAACTGAAATTTAAAGACAAGTAAATCAAAGTGCAGAAAATAACAATGCAAGAATGAAAGGTTGTTAACTAAGGCGAATTAAGGCTTACTATCCACTCTAACCAATTATAGCTCTTAACCAGATTTCCTTGATCAAATTACTATGCATTTTCTGAATTAGGTGCCCGTGCCTAGGACCTGGCGTTGGTTCACTAGACACATCTTATTCCCTCTTACTTAGCATGTTCTAAACAGGGCATATGCCTAGAACGTCTATCACCTACCTTTTAAGATGATGCATGAAGTTTAAAGAGAATTTAATGACACCACATTAGCCTAGCAAAGTGGCATGCAATCCTAGGTCGTCATGAGTTAAGATTACAAGTACGAATACTTTCGATGCTCCAAATCACAAGATGATATGACGGTCACTCAAGCAATTACATCTATAATTATATGCAAACAAGGTAGCTAATCTTATAGGCATAAATTAAGTTCATTAAGCATAGTAATCCAAATTATTCAGCATGCATAGCAATCATAATCAAGAGCCAGAAATCCAATTAACAAGCTAACATGGCTAGGGCTTCAAGCAGCCCTAATCCTAATGACTACTCACACATAACTGAAATAAACACAAGTATAATTGAATCCATAAGTAAATTGTAATAATGAAAATAAGGGTACAGAAGAGATTGTTAAGAACAGATGCAGCAGAAGACACGGCAGGGCCTTCTTCTCCAAGCTCCACGTCCAATAATCTAAGTGAAAGATTATCTCCGAAAATATATGGTCCCTAATTCTCTAGAAAACCAAAACGGAACTCTGTGGCTCAGGTCTCTGTTTTCCCAGAAACCAAAACGTCCCTAGCTAATTCTCTCCCCCCTAAACACTGAACAAAGGCTCCCTTTTATAGACAAAGGGAAAACCTTGTTCTATAAGGATTGGTATAACCTTGTTCTATACAGATTGGTAAAACCATGTCCTATAGGAATAGGGAAAGTTATTTTACTTTTAATTAATTATAAAGTCATTAAAATCTATTCTAACCAATCAGAGCATGGCCGGAAGTGTGAATGCAGGCTGGCAAGTGGGAACGCAAGCTGGCCAAACTTGGATTTTTGACTGTCTTCGTAATCAGGATCTGGGACCGCGCTTTTGAAGTACGTTAGGAGTATAATAGAAGCGCATCGTCGTTCAGGCTTGGCGCAAATGTTGTCAGGCTTGGCGCAGAGGGAGAACCTCTGCTCCACCGCTGGCGGAACAGGGACCCCGGCTTGGGCGCACTTCTGGGCTCGGATGGGAGTTCTTGGGACATGTCTTCGACCTGCCTTGGCGCGGCCTTGGCACTTCTAGGACTTGACCTTGATGTCATGAAACACAAGTTCGGGACCCGGAGGGCCTGATATGAGGTACTTGGCCAGTGGCCCAAAATAGGCGCACTGGCGCACTGGCGCACTGGCGCACTCAGGACTCCGTTCAGGACCTGATATTGAAATGAGGACATCTCCTTCATCTGGACTCCGATTTGAGTCATTCTTTTTGCGTTCTTTCCAGATTTTTCCTATCTTTCTAAATCTGCACAAGTCTCACAAGATTGATCATTTTCTACTATTGATGGCACGAAATCATTCAAAAGACATGTAAGAGAGGCATATAAAGACCTCAAAATGATGCATAAATAACGACTGATCAACCCTCAATACCATGGCTCAACATAACATCCAATTCATGCAATTCATGCAAGACAGCTAGAGTCATAGGCCAAAAACGGATAATGCAATTGCAAACTTGGATCGTCAATTGGGACAAATTGCAAATCAACTAAATCAGCGGGAGCAGGGAAAGCTACCAACTCAAGTCCTGGTAAATCATAAGGGATTTCACAATTCTACGGCCAATGCCATTACTCTGCAGAGTGGAACACAACTTCAAGGTCCTACATACGCTGCCCTTGAAGGAAATAACGAAAGACTTGACATTGAGAAGGATGACTTCCCCGTGGCATCATCAAGGCATCATCCTGCCGTGACCAACTCCATGACACACCCACATATGGCCATGCCTTTTAGAATGCCGCAGACCTGGACAAGACCTGCATCGTCAACCATGTTCCAAGCTCCACCGAGACACCTGCCGCAAGAAGAACCTGACCCTGCGCCTCAATCAGCTATGCCAAGGACCTCTGATCAAAGCGTGCCACTAAACATGCCACAACCACAACCGCAGGCGCAGAACCTGCCTAGGGAGCCACCAAGCACCTCACCACAAGCAACCCTTGAAACTGCGCCTAATTCAGCTCTGCTGAGAGCCATGTCCCAGCCACTATCGCAAGACACGCCAAGTATCATGTCCAAGGCACTGCCGCAAGCCACTGCTAACATCCAGCACTAAAATATTTCTTACTCTAAAACTCAAAATTCCAATCTTAAATCAACTAAAAAAGTAACATTTGAGTTAGCTAATGATGTTGAAATTCCATTTCCTCGCAAGTTCCAAAACAGGAATAAGCAAAAGGAGGCCTTTGCGGCAGAAATCATCAGCATGTTGCAGAAGCTTCAAATCGCACTGCCTTTCCATAAAATTGTCAAGCACATGCCTATCTTCGAAAAACTCATCAAGGATTTAGTCGCAGGAAAGCGTGGTTTCAGCTCCACTCAGGCATGCTTTGCTGCCCTTTTGCACATGCCCCTTAAAGCCAACGATCCTGGGCCTCCATCACTTCCATGTGTCATTCAATCGCAAAGATTTGAGCATTGCCTATGCGACACGGGAGCGTCAGTAAATATCATGTCGTTCCACATTTACAGGTCACTCAACCTAGGCGCACTAAAACCTACGCACCTATGTGTTAGATTAGCTAACGCCTCTGTTACCAATCTGATGGGAGTTCTAGATGACGTACTTGGGCAAATTGGAGACATATGCATCCCTGCGGACTTTTACGTACTCAATATAGGCAAAATTGACAAGAATGAGGAACTTCCACTAATCTTTGGAAGGCCTTTGCCAGCCACGGCTGAGTGCCTTATCGACATCCAAAATGGCTAAGTCTCCATCAAGGTCTTGGAAAAGCTTCGGACATTCTCCATCCATGATGCCATCCAATACCCTGCGGAGCCAATTGTGGACTTCCCGTTAAATACCATGGACTTACTGTTGCAGAAGGCACTCGCCAATTCATGCATAACAAATGCTCTTGAAACGGCCATCACTTCACCAACTGATGTGACACTTGACGATAAGGTGATAGAGGAGGTCAAAATACTTGATACTGTTCCTGTTCATTCATGGAACAATCAGCCAGCTTTTGAGGCGCTACCTCTCATGGACCACAAGACTTTGCCGTCCACCATCCAGCCCCCAGAACTAGAACTAAAACCATTGTCTGATCATTTAAAGTATGCTTACTTAGGAAAAATCAGACCCTTCCAGTCATCATTGCCTCTAACTTAAGTGCGGCAGAGGATGAGCGATTGGTACAAATCTTGAAGGCTCATCATACAGCGATCGGATGGACAATTGCCGATATAAAAAGGATCAGTCCCGCCAAATGCATGCATCGAATACTTCTTGAAGCCAATGCCAAACCATCAAGAGAAGCACAACGAAGATTAAATCCACCTATGAAGGAGGTCATGAAGAAGGAAGTCCTTAAACTCCTTGACGTGGGCATTATCTATCCTATAAGTGACTCTAAGTGGGTGAGCCCGGTCCATATAGTTCCTAAGAAAAGTGGGATCACCGTGGCTAAGAATGAGCATGATGAGCTCATACCCCAGAGAGTTTCAACCGATTGGAGGGTTTTCATTGACTATCGGAAGCTCAATACCACCACCCGCAAGGATCACTTTGCCTTGCCATTCATCGATCAAATGCTTGAGAGGTTGGCCGACCATTCACATTATTTCTTCTTGGACGGCTACTCAAGGTATAATCAGATTTCTATTGCCCCGGAAAACCAAGAAAAGACTACATTAACGTGCCCCTATGGCACATTTGCCTACCAAAGGATGCCTTTTGGTCTTTGTAACGCCCCAGCTACCTTTCAACGCTGCATGATGAGCATCTTCTCTGACATGGTGGAGGATATAATTGAGGTATTCATGGATGACTTCTCTGTCTTTGGCCATTCATTCAAGCTGTGCTTAGCTAACTTGTCCCGAGTACTAGAACGCTGCCAAGAAAGTAACTTAGTGCTGAATTGGGAAAAGTGCCACTTCATGGTACAGCAAGGAATTGTCTTGGGCCATGTGATCTCTAGCCGTGGAATTGAGGTGGACAAAGCTAAATTAGACATAGTGGAAAGACTACCGTACCCTACAATAGTCAAGGAGGTTCGATCTTTCTTAGGGCACGCAGGTTTTTATCCACGCTTCATTAAAGACTTCTCGAAAATCACAAGGCTGTTGTGCAACCTCCCAGCTAAAGATGCCGCATTTGACTTCAACAAGGAATGCCGTGAGGCATTCAATACACTCAAGGCAAAGCTCATGGTATCCCCCATCATTATGCCACTAAATTAGGACTTACCATTCGAACTTATGTGTGATGCTTCGGACTTCGTTGTAGGCGCTGTTTTAGGACAGCGTGTCAAAAAACTTCCTCACGTCATCTACTATGAAAGTTGAACCCTGAATGACGCCCAATTGAGCTACTCCACCACTGAGAAAGAGCTCCTTGCTATTATCTTCGCTCTTGAGAAGTTCAGATCGTACTTGATTCAGACCAAGGTCATTGTCTACACCGATCATGCGGCCTTGAAGTACTTACTCACTAAGAAGGACGCCAAGCCAAGGTTTATGTGATGTATGCTACTTCTCCAAGATTTTGACATCGAAATTCGAGATAAAAGGGGAGTGAAAACGTAGTGGCAGATCATATGAGCCGCTTGATACATGGATCCAACGAAGAGGCTGACCAATTGCCGCTCCCTGAGACATTCCCAGATGAACAACTCTTCGTGCTCCAAGCAATCGATCCATGGTATGCCGATCTCATTAATTACCTTGCCACTAAGCGATTTCCTTCCTCTTTGAGCATGTATCAAAAGGACAAGCTGGCTAAACAAGCTAAGTACTTCATCTGGGATGAGTCGTATCTATGGAAGCATTGTCTTGATCAAATAATTCAAAGATGCATCCCGGAAGATGAGATTGAACCCATTCTAACCTTCTGCCATAGCTTGGTGTGTGGAGGCCATTTTCGAGCTAAGAAAGCGGGATTCAAGGTCCTTTAAAGTGGATTCTATTGGCCTACATTGTTTAAGGATGCATACGAGTTTGTACTCACTTGTGACAGATGCAAACGGCAAGGTAACATAGGCCCTCGAAATCAAATGCCATTAAACCTTATCCTCGTGGTAGAGATCTTTGACATATGGGGCATCGATTTCATGGGACCTTTTCCGAACTCTTTTGGTAATCTCTATATTTTATTAGATGTTGATTATGTGTTTAAATGGGTGGAAGCAATTCCCACCGAAACTAACGATGCCAAAGTAGTTGTGAGCTTTTTGCAGAGTCACATCTTGGCTAGGTTCGGAGCGCCTAGGGCAATCATCAGCGATGAGGGGACGAACTTCTGCAATCGTTCGTTTGCAGCTTTAATGAGGAAGTATGGTGTCACCCACAAGGTCTCAACGCCTTATCTCCCTCAAACGAGTGGCCAAGATGAAGTTTCCAATCGAGAAGTAAAGGCTATATTGGAGAAAACGGTGAGCCCTAACCGCAAGGATTAGTCCAGCAGATTGAACGATGCATTGTGGGCCTATAGGACAGCATGCAAGACCCCGATTGGCATGTCTCCTTTCAAGCTTGTTTTCGGAAAAGGATGTCACCTACCGGTGAAATTGGAGCATAGAGCATTCTGGGCAACTAAGAAGATGAACATGAATGTCGATGATGCTGGAATACATAGAAAGCTCCAGCTAAGTGAATTAGAAAAGCTCCGAAACGAGGCCTACGAAAGTGCTCGGATTTACATGGAAAAGACCAAAGCTTTTCACGACAACCACATTCAACCCAAGGACTCTCAAATCGAACAGAAAGTCTTCCTATTTGATTCTCGGCTCAAACTATTTCCAAGTAAGTTGCGTTCGAGATGGACTTGACCATTTATTGTTACTAACGTTTTTCCTCATGGTGCAGTTGACATCCAACGCCCGGATAGGAAGACTCCGTTCAAGGTAAATGGCCATCGCCTCAAACACTACTTCGAGGCACTTCTCAATCCAAGCTTAGCTGACCCTGCAACTCAACATGCACCAAGTACCTAGCATGCCAGCCCTGTCTTGCCCAAACGTTAAATAAAGCGCTCCTAGGAGGCAGCCTAGCCCTGGTTTGTATTTCTCCCTTCCTTTGTTGTTTCTACCCTTTATATCTCTCAAACCTTTGTTCTGTTGGCATACTTATTGTTTCTCACATTGAGGACAATGTTTAGTTTAGGTTTGGGGGTGTGGATTAGGATTGAATTTTTTCATATAGAAACAAGTAGGTTTGGGGGTGATACACGTGCAGGACTTTTGAGTTTTCTGTATTAGTTTTTTCTTCTGTTTAGTTAAGTTTTTGCTAGTAATAGTATGATAACTTGTTAATAGGGATGTATATTCTAAGTTAACTATCCTTGCCTTACTAATAGTCATGGTCAAGTAGTTCATAATCTACACTTCACAATGTCATGTTTTAAGTGATTAAGTGAACAAAACAACTGAATTTGAGTGAACTTTAGAAAATTAGTGGAGACTTACCTATGAGATCTTTGAGCCTAATTGTCATTCTTTCTTAGGGATATACTTGGTTCTACTCTTAAACACTCATCTCTTTTGTTCTTAATTTCTGATCTCATTACATCATTTTGCATTGAATTTTAAAGAACCAACATCATATAGATGCTCTTGATTTAATGTGTGGTTTTCCATAAGAAGTGATGTAGGCTATGTGTGCTTTAACCTCTAAAAGCCTTCTCCTACCCTATTGCATGCTCCCTAAGCCAACTTTGAAGCTAAACACTCAGCCTTTTCTTTCATCACCCAAAAGTATAACCTAACCGAAATACTTAGCCATTCATCACAGTCATGCCCTATAACCTCAGTTTGTGCTAAGGTTGCCCTAAATGAGATTCATGGTGAGAATGAGAAGAGAAAGAAGATGTTGCCCAATTCCAAAGACATTGGCGTTTTGAAAAGTTCAAAAGTTTAAAGAAAATCTTACAGATGACAAGCTGCAAGAAAATTTGAGGAAATCATTGCATGATCTTGGTTCAATTCAAATTCAAAAAGAAAAGAACGAAAGAAAAAAAATGTTGAAAAAGAAAACAAAAGAAAGAAAGAAGAAACGTTGAAAAGGAAAAAAAAGTGAAAAAAAAAAGTGAATTGAGCCAAGTGAGCCAAGAGCCTCAAAATAAACCATCAAGAAAGCACAATGCCGTGGGCCTTAAGCATGGATTCAGTTCAAAAATTCCACGTTCAAGTCATGACTTCTCATGCCTTGGCACAGCTCAGGTTCTTTGAATTCTATCATTCCTTTCTAAATCCCCAAGCTTAGCCCCATTACAACCTTAAATGGAAACCTAACTGATCTTATGGACTATCATGCTAAGGATTAAGGTACGTATCTATGTTCTTAAATTTCAATTCCTATCATGAGATCTTTATTTCCATAAAGTGATGTTCTTCATTGCTATTCATATGTGATTAAACTTGAATTCCATAACATAAACTCATCACATATGCTTGGAAGAGTGAAAGCCTAGGATTCTTGTGTGAATTGAGAGTTGCCTAGTAAGGATTAGAGTCGAGGCGAAATCTTTCTAGGGCACTTAGATGAAGTTGTTTTCAAACATGATCACTTGAAATATTGGCACTTAAACACTACACCTGCACATGACACTCATGGCTATGGCATCCTTTTTAGTTATGCAAAACATGTCTACTTACTTTTGTTCCTATTAGCTTGTTAAAAGTAGTAATTCTAGTTTTGTAGTTTTCTAAGTAAAACGTTTGAGGGTATCGTGCTGTTATAACCCGCAGGAGACAAAACTCCTCCTACTAGGTGAACCTAGGGGTTTAAATGTTATATCTTAACTAAGATCGAGTTTTTCATTTTGTTTAAGTATGTTTTGCTCAGGGACTAGTAAAAGATAGGTTTTGGGGTATTTGACCAGTTATTATATATGCAACATTTTGATGTCTTTATATGCCTCTCTTACATGTCTTTTGAATGATTTTGTGCCATCAATAGTAGAAAATGATCAATCTTGTGAGACTTGTGCAGATTTGGAAAGATAGGTAAATTCTTAGAAGAACGCAAAAACAATTACTCAAATCGGAATTCGGATGAAGGCTTTGTCCTCATTTCAATATCAGACCCTAAATTGGATCTTGAGTGCGCCAATGCGCCCTATTTTGGGTCCTTGGCCAAGTACCTCAGATCATGCCATCCGGGTCCCAGTCATGTGTCTTATGACATCAAGTTCATGTTCTAGAAGTGCCAAAGTCATACCAGGTTGTGTCCCTCAACATGCCCCAAGGGCACCCTTTCGAGTCCCAGGAGTGTTACTACCAAGACCCTGCCGAGCCCAGCGCATGCGCCTAAACCCTAGTTCCTGTTCCGCCAACGGTGAAACAAAGTTCCTCCTCTGCGCTAAGCCAGAGAACATATGCGCCTAGCCTGAGCCATGACTCGCTTCTACTACACCCATGGTGCGCCTCAAATGCGCAGTCCCCGTTTGTGCTGAAAATGCTTCCCTGGTCCCTTGTCCTAAAGAGATCCTTTGCACCTTATTTTAGGGTCGGAAGGTTCAGAAAAGGCCCTGACCTGCAATTCAAGGGAGCAAAGTGAGACAAAGCCCAAAACTATACTAGATACATCATTTGAAAGTGCTTGGAATGGCTTGTCTCGAGTGGATTGATCAATGACATTTTAAGTTCTCAAAAGTCCAAGTTTGAAAGTTTTGAGCCCAGAATATGGCCCAGCTATGTTCGAAGTGCTGAAGCTTGGCTCAGCCTAGTTCTTGACGTCCAAGTAACATCCAGAAGATTCCAGAAGCTGCCTTGGCAAGCAAGAAAGCTCATAAGACTTATTGTACAATATTGCCGCAAATCCTAGTCCAAGTCCAAGAAGGATTTTTCTTTTAAGTCATTTTTTATATCTAATTAGAATAGGAGTTTTGAGTCAGTTTCTGATTGGGATTTTATCCAAAACTATCTCCTACATTGTAAAGGTTTAGAGGCCTATCTAAAGGACCTTAGGGTCTTCAGGTGAGGATACCTCTAGACACCATAGCCGCAATTTACATTGCAATTCAGCTTTTAAATTTAAATAGTTTTTAGTTTCTACATGTGAGAGAGTTGGACGCGAGCATTGGAGGACAAGCCTTGGCATGGTCTTCTGTTGTGTCACAACTTCAATAATCTCTTATGTATCTTTACTTTTATTGCTTTTACTTTATGAATTCAATTATGTTTGTTTCAATTTCTGTTATGTGTGAGTAGTTCCTTTTAGAATTAGGGATGCTTGAAACCCTAGCCATGTTAGCTCGTTAAGTAGATTTTTATTCTTTATTTTGATTGCTATGCATGCTGGATAATTCTGATTACTGTTTTAACTATCATTGTTTTATGTTTATGAGACTTGCTACCTTATTTGCATAAATTATTGATGGAATTGCTTGAGTGACCGTCATATCATCATGTGATTCATTAGCATCAAGAGGTTGAGATTAAGAAACAATCTTGTAATCGGAATTCATGACAACCTAGGAATGCATATTACTTTTCTAGGCCAGTGTGGTGTCATTAAATTCTCTTCGTACTTCCTGCATCATCTTAACTGGTAGGTGATAGACATTCTAGGCATATGCCCTGTCCAAAACATGCTAAGTAAGAGAGAATAATATATGTTTAGTGTACTAAGGCCAGGACCTAGGCATGGGCACTTATTTCAGAATTTGCATAGTAATTAGGTCAAGATAATTTGGTTAAGAGCTATAATTGGTTAGAGTGGATAGTAAGCCCTTATTCGCCTTAGTTAATAAATTCAATCAATTGTCTTGCATTGTTATTTTCTGCACTTTAATTTACTTGTCTTCAATTTTCAATTCTAAAAGCATAACCCACCGCTATGTCGCAAGTCAAGTTAGAGTCTTATTATGATTGTTGCTGTGTTTTAGTGTCTTTTGCATATCTAAAGTAGTGTGAGTCTAGATCTAGGAGTGTTCTTTATTGTCTTTTATTTATTTGCTATTTTTATCTAAGTTAATTGAATTTGAACTGAATTGGAACTTAACCGTTGACACAAGTCCTTGAGGGATCGACCTTTGCTTGCCAATAAATTATCATAACTGATTTTGTATACTTGGAAAGATATAACCGTTAAAGATAGAATACATATTTTTGTCCTTTATTTTTACGAACATTTGACGATCGACGCGATCTTTGAGAGGGTACCTCGAATGATGCGGCAGATCGATCACCACGTGGGGCTTGCCGATCAGCGCAATATCTAAGATGGTACCTCGAATAATGCGATAGATAGGTCGCCGCATGGGGGCTTGCCAATCAGCGCTACTCAGAGAGGGTACCTAGAATGATGCGTCCGATCGATAGCTACTGATAGTGTTTTCTGATCAGCGCGATCTTAGAGAGGGTATCTCGAATGATGCTTCTAATCGATAGCTACTGATAGCATTTGCCGATCGAAGTGATCTCTGGGAGGGCACCTAGAATCATGCGACAGATCGGTCTCCGTGTGGGGGCTTGTCGATCAGCGCGATCACTGTGAGGGTACCTCGAATGATGCGTCCGATCGGTAGCTAATGATAGCATTTGACGATCGGCCCAATCTCTGAGAGGGTAACTCGAATGATGCGACAGATCGATCGTCGCGTGTGGCTTTCCGATCAGTGCGATCTCTGAGAGGAAACCTCGAATAATGCGACAGATTGGTCGCCGCATGGGGACTTTCCAAATAGCGCGATCTCATAGAGGGTAGCTAGAATGATGCGTCTGATCGGTAGCTACTGATAGCATTTTCTGATCAGCACGATCTTAGAGAGGATACCACGAATGATGCGTCCGATCGGTAACTACCAATAATGTTTGCCGACTGGCGCAATCTTATGTTGCATAAATATCGATAAGTGATTGTGTAAACATTCGCATAATAGGTAGACGCATTATGTGATAAGCAATGAGTTTTAGATATTAATCTCCTCAAAATTAAATAATTTGATTTACTCAAATTGCGGCTTAGGGACTAATAGTAATTGATACTATAACATTAATGGCCCAAAAATAAAATTTATGTGCATGCTCAATAATTTGTGTGGCCATCTAATATAATGGTTTACTGTAGATAGTAAATGGGCCATCATAAAAACATTTGAGTGGTACGGTAGTGGATAAAATTTGAATAGGTGGCTGGGCCTTAAATCATATGTGAATGGTTCAATGTGTGGATCGGACCGAAAGGTGGAAGCAGCCAAATTTTTGTGTGCTCAGCCCAAAGTTTGTGGTTAAATTGTTTTCGCCCAATTGGTAAGTGCTCAGTCCAAATAGCAGTAAGTGCATTTAATTAAGATAGAGGCACTTATCTTCTTCAGCAGTTCATTCGACAGAGGAGGTCGAAGGTGGAGTAATAACCAGTGCTGTAGGGGAGTTCGATCATCCGCTGTGGAGACGAGCGGGGCGTCGTCATTCCCACCACGTGGATTGTGCTCCTCCAAGAATATAACCGGCTCGACCCGGCTGCCGCTTGCCGAGCCCTGGAGTTCCTTAGCCGCTGGTATTCTTCTTGAGACTCGTGATCTGCCCAGCCGCTACGTACGTCCGATCCCTCGTGCCGTTTGAGCGACGAACGGCAACGTCGGTGGAGATGGGACCTGGGGTGAACGGCCAGTTGGGTCCGACCCGGTAGAGCGTCGGCGTTGGGTATGGAGGACCTGACTTGGCGGCGGTGCACTGGGCTTGGTGGAGATGCGGCGTGCGATCGTAGTCGAGTCGGTGGAGATTAGCCCTGCACTTCGCGGTCGGTGGAGATTGGCTCTGCACCTCGCGGAGAGACCACCTTGCAGTTCCCCGTGAAGAGCCCCCGCTCGATACCGCGATCTGCAAACCAAAAAGGATTCTTGGTGGTTGTCTGGAATGGTGAGGAGGCTGGCGTCGACGTCCTCAAGTCGGTGGGAGGAAGGTGATGAGGATTGCTAGACGGACTAGGTCCGAACCTGACAAGATCCTTTCCGAATTTTTTTTCGAAATTCATGAAATGTTTTCTCTAATAACTCCTGATAATTCAAAATAATTCATAAAATATCCTTATTGCCTTATAACTACCTTACGAGAATTCTACCGAAATTTTAGCACAATTTCCGTTGTAATTTGGTCAAACTGTCTCTTACCTGTCAAACGAGAGATTCACAAACTAACTAACATTCAAACAATCCAGATCACATCACAACCCAATCCACTCACGAATTCACATTAACCAACTACGGAAATTTACAAAACCCCAATTAATGAATCAGAGCAATTAGGTTGCAAAATTAGATTTACAAGTTCAACAAACCCTACTCGAAAGGTACGATAGCAACGCAACTAGGAAGGGATGCCTCCGCCTCGAAATGTGTCATCGTCGAACGCAACGGCCTGGAAATGATGTAAAACAAGAGAAAATGTGAGTGGATAAAAATAATAATCATTTAAAAACATAATTTCCAAGGAAAACATACATTTCCCTATGCAAGTAAAATCGTGCATGCATATTGTAAAATCTTTTTTAAGTAATTAAATAAATAAATTATAACATAAGGACTTATCGGAAATTTGATTTATTAATTTAAAACCCGACGCGACCCACGAAAACGCAAACAAGAAAATATCCCGTGGTCCACAACTATGCTTTGAAAATCCTCCTCGAATGAGCATAAAATAATAAGAAAACATGAACATAAAACTATAAATATATCCCACCATTCCCCGAATGAAAAATTCCGAGCAGTAGCTTGATATCCCGGGACCGTCCAACACGAGGACAAGCCCTCTTAACCGCCGCCAACAATTCCTCAGGCAATGGCTAGAAACTAAGAGGTCCAACCCAGGAACCTACTCTCCACACATCCGATAATACCTCAAGATGTGCGGACGTAATCTTGTACTACGCGTCGACAGCCTCAACGAACACACGACCGATAATACCTCAAGTCATGTGTCGGAGAAATAACCTTCAACGAGCACACGACCGATAATACCTCAAGTTATGTGTCGGAGAAATTATCATGATAACTGGTGATGATATACATAGAGAAAACCGTACGTAAATCCAAAATCTACTTTTGAAATCCTTATTTCCTGACCTTAATCAAAATCATAGAAAACCAAAGCCTAGAGCCCAAAATATATTAAAATTGAAATTCCGGACCTAAGCCCAAAATCATAAGCTTGGCCAAAGCCAAAATCCATAATCCAAAAATCCGGAAAATTGAAGTCCATAAAACCCAGCCATAACCCAAAACTTCATTTTTCAATTCGTTATAGAAAATTCATATCCAATAATAAATTACTAGAATAATTATTCTAAATTCTAGAAATTCATCAAACTAATAAATCATTTTCGAACAATTATTCTAATTATAAAAAATTCATACTTAAAAAGAATTTATTTAAAATATACAATTATGCATGCATTATAATTCACAAATCAAAATCCATTAACCGAATGTTCAATTAAGCTCAATCCCGAGCTGTACGCTCGTCTGCAGTCCCCATAGCGGTATCGCCTGTCAAAAGTAACAATCAAGGATACCAACGATAATTAAAAACCGAAAATCCAACCACCCCCCCCCCCCCCCCCCCTAAATCCCGGCAGTACGCACACATTTAAAATAAAAACAAAACGACTTCAAACGTTCAAAACAACCCCTAAACTAACTCCGATTGACCCGAAACCTGCGTCAACAAGTCCAGAACGTCGAAAACTTAAAAGTATGTTCTCTTCAGAACCCGGGGAAGTCCCCCACGTGCCAGTGGAGGGGCGGGAATCCTTCCCCCTTGCACAACTACAGCCCTACTCTCCTTCAACCTCAAGCCCTGTTACTGTTCATTGCAGAAAACGTCCATAACCGCCCTACCTTCAAAGCTTAATAGCTTTCTCATTTCTCAACAAAATTTGATGTTCTAATAATGGAAATCTATCTATTCAAGGCAAAGAATCTCACCTCGAATGGCGTGAGCCGCATGCGGGGAGACCCGCACGTACGGTTTTTAGGGGGATATCTGGTCGAAAGACCGGCCGGCGCCCTCCCGACTAGAGGGACTGAGAAATTAATAGAGTACAAAACTTATCTTCAAGCTTTACCTTATTCTGATCGTTCAGAGGGCGATCGCGGAGTCACTGAATGAAGAAATATGAAGTCTAAACTGGGATTCATTCCTTGTGGTGGCAGGAAAATGGCTCGGACGGTGGTGGTTACTGTTTACCTTCGTATCTCCTTCTCCTAACACTGTCAAATTCAATGGTGGATATAATTGATCTCAAAATGAAGAGAGGAAGATGATGATGTAATTTTTTTTGTGGTGGTTCTGCCTAAATCGAAAAACCATATTTGAGGGTTTGTGTGTACCGACCAAATTACCGAGCAGTACGGTGTGTGTCCAATTTCTTGCTCGATGTGTACTTTGGTTGGAGACTGGTGCCGATCGTCTTCAATGGAGGCTAGTACCGACCAACATAGGAGGCTAGTGCCAATCAACAAAAGGCCGACCGTTGATGTGATTGGGCATTGTAATAATTCATTTGTAAAGAAATTGGGCCTGAGCCCGACTTTGTGAATCTCAAGGGTAGCTTAATATGTTGCTGATTGATAATGGGGGCATCAATTGATTTTTTCCTGCTGGGTGTACTGCTTGTGAATGATGATCGGCATGTGGGATGCTGTTGAGCGTAGTGGACCAGCCGAACTTAGGGAGGGATATTGGGCTGAGCCCACAATATTTTGCCTTATGTTATGATTGGACCCCAATCCAAATAGATGCACAGATCTCCCCCAATCCAAATAAAATTAGAAAATAGAAAACTTATCCCCTTGGGTGATCAGAGCTGATTGAGCAGTATTGTGGGTTTCAGCGGGAGTATGAGTGAAGCGAGGAGACCAACATGGATTTTAGTCGTCTTCTCATAGACGGCGCCAACTGTTTGATCCAAAAATGGACTTAACGGGTCCGTGAAGACTGCACACACACAGGGAACACAATGATGTACGTGGTTCACCCGAATTGGGCTACGTCCACGGTGGTATGCTCTTCTCATGAGTAATAATATTTTTATACATGTTATATAGGCATTGAGCCTTAGAGGAAAACTAAGAATGTAGAGAAATGTGAGAGCTCTAGTCTTGAGAGAGAGAGCCAAGAGTCCCCTTATGAGGGAGGAATGCTCCCTTTATATAATAAACACCTAGGTTTAGGTTATGGGCCACAATGGTGGGCTTTGGACATGTGCCTTGTTGATGGGCTTGGTCTTGTTCCAAGTGATTTTCCCGGTCTTCTGTTAAGTCTGTTGCTTAGTCAATAATGATATCAACATATATCAACAAAGTACGGACTTCTTAAAATATTGTTGATATATATCAACTAAGTACATACAACTTATTAAAATAGTGTCAATATACATCGACAAAGTACATGCAACTTATTAGGGCTTCTACTAAGATGATAAATAGGTTTTTTTAAGGGAAATTGTCACTAATGACTCTTTCTCACAAAAAAAAAAAAACCCCCACTAATAACTACTTCCTCTATACTCAACAAAATATAATTTTTAGGCTCTGTAATTTGCATTTTTTCCCCAAGTATAAATAGAAATGAGAAATAGCAACTGACCCATTAGTTACTTGTTTACACTGGTTCGATTGTGGAGAAGAAGAGACCAGGAGAAGAGAGATAGAGATGTTGGCTGGAGTTAGGAAATGCGGAGAGAGGGAGGCGGTGTAGTGGGGAGTTTAAAAACGAGGATATAGGGAGGCGGGAGGGTGTGGAGTTGGGAAAAGAGGAGGAGGCAGTAGCGGGATCGGGATTTTGCAAACTCGGAGATAGGGAGGAGACGTCAAGACTGCAAACGCCAGAGAGGGCGGTGGCTGGTATATTCAAAGGTATGTAAATTTTTTCCCTATCCCAAACTGTCCAAATTTGTGTAGGTTGGTTTGGGTTTTCAATTGAATTAACTATGGTTCTCAAATAGGAAGGGGATTTGATTCCCAAATCTCCTATTGGGAATTCATTTAGGGTTTGATTGATTATTGATTGCGTAATTAGCTAAGATTTCTTCATCAAAAATGAAAATGGTAAATAATTCATTGAATTAGGTTATGTGTTTTGAAATTGATAAATAAAAGTGGAGAGAATTGTTAGTTGGTTTTGCGAAATACGCGTGGATTGTTGTTGGGTATGTGCATTACAATTGGATTGTGCTTACAATGAAAGCTTCATGGAAATTGTTGAATGTTATAGTTTTTGTAATTGTTAACTAAGTTGTAAATAATCGGTATATAATAGTTATATAAAGGGTAACTAAAGAAAAAGTATAAGGCAATAAAAGGAAATGAATTAAAAAGATAAGTTTGAGAAAGTAAAGGGACTATTGGTGATAAAAAAAAATCTTATTATTGTAAAGAAGGTGGAGAGAAAGTGAGTGATTTGTACTTAAATCATATTTACAACATATTTACAAGTACATCAATGGAGAACAGTATACTTGGATGCATTGTGATTAAAATAATAGTCCATATGCGAAATATATATTAAAGCCAAAAGATTAGTAAACTTTGAGTTGTTCTTGTACCTGGTCAATACGCAGCTTACAATGATATGAGGGCCAGCGTACTTCTTCTTTCGGAAGGGTCACCTTCACCAAATCACCATCCAATTACTTTAATTCATCTTAATTTATAAGAGTATAAGGGTCAGTTTGGTATTACTTACTTTTTTGAAAAGTTGTTTCTGTTGTGATTTTTTGAAAAGTCATTTTTGTTGTTCTTTCATAGTAAATAGTCGTATACTAAAATAATTTTGGTAAAAGTTGTTTTTAAAAGCAATATATAGATTGCTTTTAAAAATTATTGTCAAAAGTCCAATGTTTTCAAAAAAACAAGATTTCTTATTTTTACCAAACACTTTTGTACTGCTTCACTTTCAAATAAAGTAATTTTTCAAGAAAAAAAACAATACTAAGCATAGCCTAAGATTCAAGACTTGATATTTCTCTTTCAATGGTGAAGTTATATTCACGAAGATTGAATAGTTTTTTTTTTTTTATACATGGATATTGGGGGAGGGGGATTACATTATATAAACATTGGGTATAGACCTCACCCGATGAGAGTCAAACCCGAGACCTCCCACACAACAAGTGGAGAGGAATACCACTAGGTCATAGCACTAAGTGTCGAAGATTGAATCGTTAGAATTAGTAAAAGAAAATTAAGAAGTCTAATATTGAGATAATATTAACAAATTAAAATAGAAAAAAATTATTGAGTGGATTTTGGAAGAAAAGTATGACAAATAAATGCAAACAATTCTTAACAATAATATCCTAGTAAGTGCACTAATCAATAGACAATATAGTGGCACAAGCAAGGGTCGAATCCCACAAGGACTTGACTCAACAATGTACTCAAAGAAATAGATTGTTTAGTTCACAAGTAAGTACTCAAAACAGAAACAAAACACTAGTTAGATATGCTTGACATTAAACAAAAGACACTAAATACGACACGGACAATGGGGATTGGGGTGGGGGGGTGGGGTGGGGGTTTGGTTTGGGGGTTGTGTTTATTTCAAACGATGCTAGCAAAGTAAATAGCTTAGGATGCAAGAAAAAAGGAAAATAACAAAGGATTGAAGTCAATTAAAGGCAAGTTAATACATTCCCTATCCACACCTAACCACAACATTTTCTAACTTGGTTTGCATGGTTCAATTATCATGTTCATCACTAGGCCTAGTGCCCACGCGAAAGTCCGGCTAAGGCTCTATCACATATTTGACAACACCCTTCCCAAATTTCCCCTCGAAACCCGAAAAATGCCCAGCTCCTGCCTAAAAACATAATAAACTGGCTAGAATACCCTTAAGCCCTTCCAATTAGTCACGAGAATTCTACCAAAAATCAGGAAAAACCTCCCCTTAAAGAAATTTTTAACCGCCTTCCACCTGGCAGACGAAGGATCAAATATCACTCTCGAATCCCAACGTCACCAAATAACCATCGATGTAGTCATAATTTACAATAAGTCCAAAAGGTTTATCAGAGCATCTAAGTAGGAAAAGTAAATACAGAAACTTTATAAATCCTACTCGATAGTCATTGGTAAAGGCGCAGCTGGAATTTAGTGCCTCCGCCTCTGGATGTGCCATCGTCAACTCAATGGCCTGTAGGGTATTTAAAACACGAAAAAGTGTGAGTGGACAAAATAATTATTTAAAACAATTTCCGAGGAAAACAGAATTTTTCCCCCTTCACGAGTAAAACAATGCATGCACCATATAAAATTCATTTTTGAACAAATAATCCATAAAGATAATCTGAAAACTTACCGGAAAATCCATCTTAAATTAAAACACTCGGTGGGAACCACGAAAACCCGAACAATGGAAACATCCCGTGGTCCACATCCTTGCTTTGAAAACCATCATCAAAGGAGTTTAAAAATCATGTAAACAGACCTGGACACAAAAATATCATAACATATTTCACTGCTCCCCGAATGTAATCCCGAGTCGTAGCTCGATATCCGAGCTGACTGACTCGGGTCCAACCCTCCACACACTCGATATACCTCGAGTTGTACAGAACCCTGTACTACACATAGACAGCCATTGCCGACCGACCTTGAAAATTTCATATCTTCTTCAAATCTCAACCGTTTTTCACGAATTAATAGCCTAAAACTAGCTACTCAAGCCCAGGAACTCGAAACTGAAGTCTAAACACAAAACCAATACCTAGTTGGTTAGAAAATCGATCGAAAGTTTCGATATTCTCCTTCATCGGTTCGGTGTTTCTCGTGGCTATTTCCCTCAACGGCCGGTACGTCCTTGATCGTGGGGAGGAGGAGATTCCGATGGGTGGAACCAAATTGGAAGAGGTTGCTTCGAATCCAAGTTCAAGGTATGGGATTTTTTTTGCGTTCGGTGGCACGGTTTGGATGAGGATCGCGAAGAGAGAGGATGAAATGAGAAAAATCTGGAGAGGGTCTGATTTAAAATATTTGTCCAATGAAAATTACCAAAATGCCCTGAACATTGTAGACCCACAACTCTTTCCTACGAACTCCATTTTTCGCGTGCCGCCTGTCTTTGAACTCATGAGTTCGAGACCTACACAACGGTCCAAGAAAAACTTCTAAAGGTGTCTCCAAACAAAAATTGATTTCCAAGCCTCTTATAAAACCAAGGGTAAACTCGTCCTTTCCCAAATTAATTTACGAAAATTCACTAATTAAATTTTCGGGTCGTTATAACTCACCCCCTTAAAGAAATTTCATCCTCGAAATTCATATATGTCATTGGAACAAATGTGGATGTTGTGCCCGCATCAGTGCCTCGGGTTCCCACGTGGCCTCCTCGACGTTATGATTCATCCACAAAATTTTAACCAGAGGAATAGTCTTTCTGCGCAATACTTTTTCCTTCCAATCTAGAATGTGCATTGGTTGTTCCTCAAAGATCAAATCATCTCTCAGCTCAATTGGTTGCGCCTCCAATACATGAGAGTCATCAAATAAATACTTCCGGAGCATGGATACATGGAACACATCATGAACCTTTGACAGTTCTGGGGGTAAAGCAAGCCTGTAAGCCACTGGCCTTATCCTCTCAATAATCTCATAAGGCCCATTATAGCGAGGACTCAGCTTTCCTTGTCTACCAAAATGTACAACTCCTTTCTAGGGGGATAATTTCAAGGAAACCCAGCCTCCGACCTCAAACTCAAGATCTAAGATTCGTCGGTCTGCATAGCTTTTCTGGATGTCCTAAGCTGCCTTCAACCTTTCCCTGATGATTCTAATATTTTCCTCTGTCATTTCAACTATCTCTGGTGTCAACAGTCTTCTCTCACCTACCTTATTCTAGCATATCGGTGTCATGTACTGTCTCCCAAATAGTGTCTCAAAATGAGACATCCCAATACTAGATTGATAGATGTTGTTGTATGAAAACTCCATCAAGGCTAGGAGTGAGTCCCAATTTCCTTTAAATTGCAGTACACAAGCTCTCATCATATCTTCCAGAATTTGAGTTGTCCACTTAGACTGACCATCAGTCTGAGAATGAAAAGATGTACTGAAATGCAATGTTGTTCCAAAGGCTTTCTGTAAACTCTGCCAAAATCTCGAGGCAAACCTACGATCCATGTCTGATACAATCAACTTTGGAGTCCCATGCAACCGTATGATCTCAATTACAAACAATTTGGCGTATTGGTCCATCCTGTAATCTTCCCGTACTGGTAAGAAATGTGCTAACTTCTTAAGTGTATCAACAATTACCCAAATTCCATCATGTCCTTTTTGAGTCCTAGGAAGTTTATAAACAAAATCCATAGTAATGTGATCCCACTTACATTCTGGAATAGGTAGTGGTTGTAGTGTCCCATATGGTTTATGCCTCTCTGCTTTTACCTGTTGACACGTCAGACATCTACTCACAAACTCTGCTATTTCCCTTTTCATCCCAGTCCACCAATAGTGCCCCTTAAGGGTACAATACATCTTAGTGCCACCTGGATGCATAGCATAGGCTGAACTATGAGCTTCCTCAAGAATTTCTCTTTCCAACTCTAGATCATTAGGTACGCACAACCAACCATCCCTAACTAAGACCCCATCATCCCTAATCACAAAATCCTCCCTATTCCCAGCCTCCAACTCCATCCTAATAACACACAACATAGGATCCTGGAGTTGAGCTTCAATAATTCGGTTAATCAAGACAGGTCTCACATGGAAGCTAGCCAATAGAGCTCCTTGACTATCCATTCCAAGTATAATTCTCGGTCTTCGGAGTTCTACCAACAACGGTAAGTAAACAGTGTACAAATAGGCCAAGGAACCCATGGAATTCTTGTTCAGTGCATCCGCCACTACATTGGCCTTTCCTGGGTGATACTCTATGGTACAGTCATAATCCTTTATCAACTCTAACCACCTCCTTTGTCTCAAGTTCAGATCTTTCTGGGTAAAGAAATATTTCTAGCTCTGATGCTCTGTAAAGATCCGGCACATTTCCCTATACAAATAGTGTCTCCAAATATTTAGTGCATGCACCACTGCAGCTAACTCTAAATCATGTGTGGGGTACTTCAACTCATGGGGTTTAAATTTCCTTGAAGCATATCTTATCACCTTCCCATGCTGCATCAGCACATAGCCTATACCTCGTAATTATGCATCATTGTACACCTCAAATCCTCTGCTATCATCTGGAAGGGTTAACACTGGGCTAGAACTCAACCTCCTCTTAAGCTCTTGAAAGCTCTGTTCACACTCATCATCCCAGTCAAACTTGACTCCTTTCCTCGTCAATGGGGCAGCTATCGTAGATAATCCTTCTACGAATCGCCTATAATATCCTGCTAAACCTAGAAAACTTTTCACCTCTGACATTGTCCCCGGTTGCTCCCAATTTGACACTGCCTCACTGATACCCTATGTAGAAATCACATGACCTAAGAATCCCACATTGTTTAACCAAAACTGACATTTACTGAACTTGGCGAACAGTTGCTTTTTCCTCAGTGTATTCAGCACCAATCTCAAGTGCATCTCATATGCCTTAGCACTCTATACTAAGATATCATCAATGAACACAATTACAAATCGATCCAAATACCGTCGGAACACCCTATTCATCAAATCCATAAATGCCGCCGGTGCATTAGTTAGACCGAAGGGCATCACCAGGAACTCATATAGCCCATAGCGTGTCCTGAAAGCTGTTTTAGGAACGTCCTCTTCCTTGATCCTCAACTGATGGTACCCGGATCTAAGGTCAATTTTAGAGAAATACCTTGCCCCTTTTAATTAGTCAAACAAATCATCAATTCGTGGTAAATGATACTTATTCCGCACCGTAACCCTATTTAACTGCCGGTAGTCGATACATAGCCTCAAACCACCATATTTCTTCCTTAAAAATAACACAGGCGCACCCCAAGGTGATACCCTCGGTCAAATAAATCCCATATCCACCAAGTCCTGCAATTGAGTCTTCAATTCCCTCAAATTTGCCGGTGCCATTCTGTACGGTGCCTGTGATATGGGTTGAGTACCCGGAAGAAGCTATATGGTGAACTCAATCTCCCGGTGAGGTGGTAACCCCAGAAGATCCTCCGAAAATACATTTGCAAACTCATTCACCACAGGAATATCCTCTACCCTCACCAGAGTATCCCGAGAATCGATCACGTGAGCTAAATAGCCCTCACAACCTTTCCTCAATAACTTCTTAGCTGTCAAAGCTGATATCACTCCTGAGGGAAGCACCTTTCGGTCTCCCTAAAAAGTAAGTTCTGGAAAACCTGGACTCTGGAATACCACCTTCTTGTCGAAACAATCAATGGAGGCATGATGGGTGGTTATCCAATCCATCCCCAGAATCACATCAAAATCATAAATGTCCAAGGGGATTAAGTCTGCCTCCAACTCATAACCTCCCACTACCACTAGACAACTGCGTATAACTAGATTCGCCACTAACATATCTCCGGTGGGGGTGCTAATGCCCATGTCTCAACCAATCGGTGATAATTCTCTATTGGAAAAAATTGTAAAACCCCGAGAAATAAAAAAATGTGAAGGCCCGGGTCTATCAAACTACCTCTCTTAGATGGTCCCTAACTAGAGGCCCTGAAATTCAGGCGATCCCGGCGTCGCTTGGAAACACTAAGCTGGTGCTGGGCTGGCAAACTCATCTCTACTCTAGCAGCAGCGTCTGATAAAGCCCTCAAAAAAGTATGTGCCACATCAGTTACTGTTACTCTAATCTCATCTCTCAGTCCATACTCAAACCTTCGACACTTATCCATCTCATTTGCCACTAGAACCGGTGTAAATCGTGACAAATCAAGAAATTTATGCTCATACGGTGCCACCGTCATGTCCTCATGCTGCAACTGCAAAAACTCAGCCTCTCTGGCATCTCGGTATGAGCGAGGATAAAACAGCTCGAGGAAGGGCTGTCAGAAAGGTTCCCAAGTAAGTGTACGGACATCCCAGCCCGCCCGTCATCTGCAAGGCATGCCACCAACGGTACGCATAACCACTCAAAAGAAATGTGGCTAAACTCACCCTATCCTCCGGAGGCCACCTCATAATAGGAACTACTCGTTCCAAACGAGTAATCCAATTATCAGCATCGTCTGGGCCTAACTCGCCCGTAAACACTGTAGCCCCAGCATCTGGGCTCGCTCAATGTCAGAAACGTCATCAGTAGCCCTACCTTGAAGTACAGTCGTCAAATCCCGACCTAACTGATCCAGGGTCTGTCTCAAATCGGGCTCTAATACGGGATCATGTGTACCCCTAACGTTATCAGCTTCACCACCGTTTCCAGGCCGCGGACGGGACTCTCGTCTCGGAGGCATCATGCTGAAAAGAACCATAATTTGTAAGTTCCACTATCAGATGTACACTAGGTGTACGGTCTACAAGAATTTAAACCTAGAGTTCTGATACCAAGTTGATAGGACCCTTCCCGAATTTCCCCTTGAAACCTAGAAAATGCCATGCTCCTGCCTGACAACTTAATAAATTGCCTAGAATACCCTTAAGCCCTTGCAATTAGTTACGAGAATTGTGCCAAAAATCCGGCAAAACCTCCCCTTAAAGAAATTTTTAATCGTATTCCACTTGTTAGACGAATGATCAAATACCACTCTCGAATCCCAATGTCACCAAATAACCATCGATGTAGTCATAATTTACAATAAGTCCAAAAGGTTTATCAGAGCATCTAGATAGGAAAGGTAAATACAGAAAATTTATAAATCCTACTCGATAGTCTTAGGTAAAGGCGCAGTTGGAATTTAGTGCCTCCGCCTTTGGGTGTGCCCTCGTCAACTCAACTGCCGGGAGGGGATTTAAAAAACGAAAAAGTGTGAGTGGACAAAATAATCATTTAAAACAATTTGCGAGAAAAACATACATTTTCCCCCTACTCGAGTAAAACAATGCATGCATCATATAAAATTCCTTTTTAAACAAATAATCCATAAAGATAATCCAAAAACTTACCGAAAAATCCATTGAAGTTAAAACACTCGGTGGGACCCACGAAACCCGAACAATGGAAACATCCCATGGTCCACATCCTTGCTTTGAAAACCCTCCTCAAAGGAGTTTAAAAATCATGTGAACAGACATGGACACAAAAATATGATAACATATCTCACCGCTCCCCGAATGTAATCCCGAGCCGTAGCTTGATATCTGAGCTAACTGACTCGGGTCCTACCGACACACCCGATATACCTCGAGTTGTGCAGAACCCTATACTACGCGTAGACAACCTCAACGACCTGGTGGAGAAATACCCTTCGACACTAGCATCAGAGAAACCTCAACAATTTGGCGGAGAAATACCCTTCGAAGCCATCATCGGAGAAACCTTGATGAACATGTGATGGGAAATACCCCACATCACGTGCTGGAGAAAAACCATGACCCTTGGGCCTAACTAGCCCGCAAAACACTGTAGCCCCTAGCCTCTGGGCTCGCTCACTGTCAGAAGCATCAGAAGTCGCCCTACCCTGAAGTACAGTCGTCAATGCCCGACCCAACTGATCCAGGGTCTATCTCAAAGCAGGCTCTAATACGGGATCATGTGTACCCCTAACGTTATCATCTTCTTCACCATTTCCAGGCCGCGGACGGGGCTTGCGTCTCTGAGGCATCACGCTGAAAAGAACCATAATTCGTCAGTACTACAATCATATGGACACTAGGTGTGCGGTCTATCGAAATTTAAACCTAGAGCTCTAATACCAAGTTGACATGACCCTTCCCGAATTTCCCCTCGAAACCCGTGAAAAGCCATGCTCCCGCCTGTCAACTTAATAAATTTTCTAGAATACCCTGCTCCCCTATAAAATGGTTAACCATCTTCCACCTGTCAGACGAAGGATTAAATACCAATCTCGAATCCCAACGTCACCAAATAACTATCGATGTAGTCATAATTTACAATAAGTCCAAAAGGTTTATCAGAGCAACTAGGTTGGAAAGTTAAATACAGAAAATTTATGAGTCCTACTCGATAGTCTTAGGTAAAGGCGCAGTTGGAATTTAGTGCCCCCGCCTCTGGATGTGCTCTCGTCAACTCAATGACCTAGAGTGGATATAAAGCACTATAAAAATATGAGAGTGGAAAAAATAATCGTTTAAAATATAATTTCAGAGGAAAACATACATTTCCACCTCCGTGAGTAAACCAATGCATGCATAATATAAAATCCCTTTTTTTAAAACAAAACAAGTACTCTATAAAGATCATACGAAAAACTTACCAGAAAAAATCCATTTTTATTTAAACACTCGGTGGGACCTACGAAAACCCGAACAATGGAAACATCCAGTCGTCCACAACCTTGCTTTGAAAACCCTCATCAATGGAGTTTAAAAATCATGTGAACAAACCTGGACACCAAAATATCATAAACAGATTTCACCGCTCCCCGAATGTAATCCCGAGTCGTAGCTCGATATCCGAGCTGACTAACCCGGAGGCCGACCCTCCACACACCCCATAATATCTCTGGTTGTCCAGATGTAACCTTGTACTACGCGTAGACAGCCTCAATGATCTGGCGGAGAAATACCCTTCGACGCCAGCATCGGAGAAACCTCCACGATCTGGCGGAGAAATACCCTTCGACGCCAGCATCGGAGAAACCTCGACGAACCCGTGATGGGAAATACCTCACATCATGTGCCGGAGAAAATCATGACCCTCAGGGACAATATACACAGTGGAAACAAACCTGTAAAGTAAAATCCAAAATCCATTTTTGAAATACTTATTTCTTGGCCTAAGCCAAAATTCATAAAAAAATCGGGGTCTATGCCCAAATCCAATAAAGTCACAATCCCGGGTGTAAACCCAAAATTATAGACACGACCGAAACCCACAATCTATAAAGTCAAAACTACTTAAAACCATAGTCCATAAAGTCGGGCCATAGCCCAAAACAGCATTTCCAATTTATTATTGAGAACCCGTTTCCAATAATAATTTATTAGAATAATTATTCTAAATTCCAAAAATTTGTCAAAAATAATACGTAACAAGAAATTATTTAAAATATACATTTATGCATGCATGACAATTTACAAACCAAAGTTAACTCACCAAACGTCAAATTAAGTTCAATCTCAAGTTGTACGCTTCTATGAAGTTCCCGAAGCAGTATCGCCTGTCAAAAGTAACAATCGGGGTTACCAACGATAAATAAAAACCCTAAATCCAACCCTCTTAAATCCCAAATGTGCGCACACCTTAAACCTAAAATGGTAGGGACTTCAGACATCCAAAATAACCCCTAAACGAACTCCGATTGACCCGAAACCTACGCCAAAAGGTCCAAAAAATCGAAAACATGTCGACACATGTTGTCATGGCCGAAGGATCGGCCCCACATGCCGTCACGAGCCGGCGGAAGGCCGGTGGCTCGTCCACGCGTCGGCTATAGTGCGCACGTGCCTACAAGCGCGCTGACTAGGAGATGACTGGACTGCCAGGTGGCTCCACGTGGCTGCTAGGTGGCATACCACGTTAGCCCTCTAACAAATTCAGTTGTCGGAGAAGATGACCGCTCCGCTGTGCACCGCCGTCCGCCGTCGTCGGAAAGCGCCATTGACGGTCGACCTTGAAAATTCGTATTTGCTTCAAATCTCAACCATTTTTCACGAATTAATAGCCTAAAACTATCTCCTCGAGCCTAGGAACTCGAAACTGAGGTCTAAACATGAAACTCATACCTGATTTGGCTTGAAAATCGATCGAAAGGTTCAGTTTTCTCCTTCCTCGATTCTGGGTTTCCCATGGCTGTTTCCCTAGATGGCCGGTACATTCTTGATCGCAGGGAGAATAGGATTTCGATGAGTTGAATCAAAATGGACAAGGTTGCTTCAAATAAAAAGTTCAAGGGTATGGGGTTTGGGGATCGGTTGAACGGTTGGATTAGGAAATCGCGAAGAGAGAGACGAAGAATGAAGAAACATATGGAGAGGTCTGATTTAAAATATTTGCCAAGTGAAAATTACCAAATTGCCCCTGAATATTCTAGACCCATAACTCTCTCATACGAACTTCGTTTTTCGCGTGTCGCCTGTCTACAAACTCGTGAATTCGAGACCTACGTAACAGTCCAAGAAAAAAATTCCAAAGGCGTCTCCAAACAAAAATTGATTTTCAAGCCTCTTATAAAACTAAGGGTAAGATCGTCATTTCCCAAATTAATTTACAAAAATTCACTAATTAAATTTACTGGTCGTTACAACCCATGGGCTACGTATTCGCATATTGAGATTTCTGCTGCATTGATTTTAGTTTCGTGTATTTGTTTGGTTGACATGGTATAAGAGCAGATTTAATCCGTCTCTTGTATACTTTGTTCGTTATGGAGTATCAATTTGACATATTCCACATTTGATTTTGGTCCACATATGAATCTTGATTTATAGTCCACACGAAAATTATTTATTTGTTTAAGCATGCCATCCCAATGCTTAGTTCCAATAAACAAGTCCAAAAGTACCAAACCCCAAATCTCCCACAACTTTATAAACCCAGCACATCACTAGCTCTTCCTCATCACTCATCACATGATCAGCTCACAAATATTCCAAAGCTTTCCACTTCTTTTCTTCTTCACTTTCAAGTTTCAACCCCTTCCCAAAACATGAGGACCGCTAGCAGCAAAGCAAAGAGGCAAAGCAAGTTGATGAACATTATTGGTGCACCCATTAGGACTTTGGCCAAGGCCAGGAATTTTTACATGAGGGGATTGGAGGAATGTGCTGGGCAGGTGGTTAGTTATGGTGGTGGCGGTATGAGTGGTTACACTGCCTCACAAGTCCCGTGCATGCCGAGGAGCTTCAGCGTCAACTCCTCGGCTTCCAGCGACGATGAGGACTTGAGGCAGCTCCTCAGAACCGCGTCATCAACGAGGAGCAATGTGGGGAAAGAAAATAATGATAAGTCGGTAGGTAAACCAGATGTGGATAGAAGGGCAGTCGTTAGACAACAACCGAGCGGGATGGGAAGGAGGAGTTATAGCGTCGGGTTGAAGATGGGAAGGATTGACGAGGAGATGGCTTGTTCTTTTGAGGAACAGGAAGTGAATGTGAAGGTTGGCTTATACCCAAGAAGCAAAAGTTATGCTGTTAATTATAAGAGAAGAAATGTTGGGTTTGCATACACTTGATTAGTGAAGGATTAATTTTTTGGGGTTTTTTTTCTAATGTAATTAAACTAGAATAAGATGGAAATATTATCCTTATAAAAATGTATATGTACTTACGTGGGAAATAATTGGTGTTATATGTACTTAACACTTTGATGTTATTCTCTTTCACACACATATGAAGTGAATTCCTTATGATATATTTAGTCTCTTTCAAATAACACGAAAATACGTACACAGACTTGGTCAATTTAGTCATGCACTCGTGCTTTAACCAATAGTGATATGTAATCGACATATTCTATGACTTCTAAGAATAGAAATCCAATTTTGTGAGGAAGGAGTGATTGATAATAAAGATTTTCACACTCTTCAGTTTGTTTGATTGATTTGTATAATTATCTGGGGTTAAAAAAAATCAACTCCCTTTGTTCATTCAAAAATAAAAGTTGTACGTGGTATAAAAATAATAAATTTTTTGTTGTATTCGGAACCATATCATATCGGGTTTTTTTTTTTGTTTTTGCTAAAAAAGAATGAATTCATTCATAAGGGAGTGTAAACGTACAATTTAGATTATGGGGTGTCAAAACAGGACTTGGGCCTCATTAAAAGCTCATCTTAAAAATCCGAAATCGGGAAAAATCCAGTGAGGAAAAAGAGTGCCCCATCCCACAAAACCACCATGCTATTCTAAATCTTTCTCTAAGATAGCTAGAAGCCACGGAGGGGCTGGTGGCAGCCATAGTTGAAAGCTTTGACGGTGAAGACTCTCTTTTGCTAGGTGGTGAGCAGCTGCATTTCCTTGCCTTGGCGAGAAAGAGAGGCGAGATACTGGCAGGTGAAGGGACTCCATCAGGGCCACGATTTCTTGCGCTAGGATCCCCAGCGCGGACCAATCTGTCTTGCAACCCTGGATTAGCGCAATACTTGTATCATATCGGGTCTTTTTTCTTTTCAGTGTGGTGTTTATTTTTTGTTTACATTGTACTTCTTTCTTAAATTTGGGCAAAAGTAAAGAAATTTTCTATTTAGAGCAATATTTGGGTCCTTACTAGTAAGGATGGTATATCCTTATTTTTTTATTCGAACCAATAACATTGCACAATTTGTATAATTTTTTATTTAAATTAGTGAAGTGGACTTCTTTTACACTGCAATTGAAATATACGTGACACTACCACTATACAGTCATTATTCACGATGCATTATGTGATTTTAATTTGAAACATTAATATATATATATATATATAATATAAGTAAACGATGTTTTATTATAATGTGAGTGAAATAAAAATTTGAATGTTCAAAATACTTAGAAACGGATGAAATAAAAAAAAGGATAATATTTGCATCCCACCTTGGTAGTACCTTTTTGTACCACCATTTCGATTTATCGAATTTTTTTTTATACATATATTATAATCGGAACTGTTAATTCTTTAACTCATTATTTCAAGATCATCTTCGTAAAAAATAACAAAATTGGAGGTCATTTAGTCATTCATATGTATCGAATAAATCAACGATTTTATTAACAATTAAGATCTTCATGGTGAACCGTCCATTTAGTTGATACATATGAATAACTAGCTGATCTCAAATTTCGTTGATTTTGTGCGTAAATGATCTTGAAATGATGATTTAGGATTTGAATGGTTTCGATTAAGATATTAATATAATGATAATTAGATAAATCGAAATGGTGGTACAATGAGGTATTATCAGGGTGGGATGCATGTATTATTCATAAAAAAAAAAAGAAAAAAAAAAGAGAGGTAAATAAGACAAAAGAATAGTAAACTAGTGAGTTGTGTGACCCGCCCAAATAGGCGGAAGCGTTCTTTTTGTCACGATGTTTTTTGTTTTAAGTCCACTTTAAATTATAATATTTACATGTTTGAACCTTTCACATGTCCCTATTTGATGAAAGAATTTTGATATAGTCCACACGTCCCAATATATTTATTAATAATGATTTTTCTTCTCTCTCGTCTTGCCCTCCTAATTGGACTGCATCCCATGCCTACTTCCAAGAAACAAGTCCAATACCCAAACCCCCCCACACCTTTATAAACCCATTACATCCCTAACTCTTCCTCATCAGCTCATCACAGTTTCCACATTTTCAGATCTCATCAAACAGCAGCAATTATATATCAATTTCGATATCGAAACTGGAAACCATGAGGACCGCAAGCAGCAAGGCAAGGAAGCAAAGCAAGTTAATGTACATTATTTGTGCACCCATTAGGACTTTGGCCAAGGCCAGGAATTTTTACATGAGGGGCATGGAGGATTGTGCTGGCAAGGTGGGTTATGGTGGTGCAGGTGTGAGTGGCTACACTGCCTCACAAGTTCCCCGCATGCCGAGGAGCTTCAGCGTCAACTCCTCGACTTCTAGTGACGATGAGGATCTGAGGCAGCTCCTCAAAACCTCGTCGTCGAAGAGGAATGATGCAGAGAAAGATGTGCATAAGAGACCTGCAGTTGTTGTGAGACAAGTACAACAAAGTGTAAGTGTGAGTGGGATGGGGATGAGGAGTTATAGTGTTGGGTTGAAGATGGGAAGGATTGATGAGGACATGGCTTGTTCTTTTGAGGAGGATGAAGTCAATGTGAAGGCTGATTTGTACCCAAGAAGCAGAAGTTATGCTGTCAAGAGAAGAAATGTTGGGTTTGCATAATTAATTAATTATAATTAGTGATCCAAGAATTTGATGATTTCTTGATTCTTTTCATGTAAACAAAATATTTGGAAATGTAATTTATGGTGTGAGAGCTATTTTCAATTCACGCTTTCATTTTTTTCCCATTTCTATTTTTGTTTTGAATTCGAATCCATTTTGTAAGATGACAATTAGTTATCTAAAACATATATTTGATATAATTAGCCTAACAGTTGTCATCGTCCTTGAACTTTACCCAAATTTTACCATCAGTTCTTTGACTTCAAAATTAGTCTGTCGTCCCTAAATTTTACCAAAATGTGTAGTTATGGCCTTTCAGTCAAGTTTTTCAACTTTTTCTATTAAAAGTAAGGTAAAAAATGTCATTTTACGTAACGTCTTTTAACAGATACATTCAAAAATTGACGGAAAGACTATCGTTACACATTTGAGTAAATTCCAAGGACAACAGACTCTAATATTGAAGTTTATAGACGGTTGGTAACAATGGTGTAGCTATACATTTAAGTCAGGAGGAGGCTAGGGATATATGTCGAAATAGTTTTGTGACAATACGTATTGATTCCATTCTAAAAGAGATTAATATTAGAAATTGAACTTTATATAGACAATTATAATGGCAACAAAAATAAATAAAAACTATGAATAATGGCAATGGTTTGGAGAATTTCATGAGCATGTGTATTCATTTTCCAATAAGTAATTGTGGTATCTTCTATTTGAGTACCTAAAAATATGCAAAATAAATACTGATACACTCAAACTTCGATACTTACTAAATAATAATGAAATAATATTTGGTATGCTAGTGAAAAAATAGAAAACACTAAGAAAAAGTTGTAACAATATTAATATAATTACATATACATATACATGTAACCAAAAACAAAAACCCAGGAGGGGCCTGAGCTCCCTCGGGTCCTCAAGTGGCTCCGTCACTGGCTGGTAAAATTTAGGAAAAATTTAAGCAAGGGCAGATCGAGGTATGGTTGGGATGGGGTGTGCTATAGCACATGTAGAAATTTTGATGTAAAAATAATAATAGGTATTTTATGTGTATAATTAACCAAAAATGAATTTAGTCCAGTCCAATGTTCTAAGAATTTTAAGGAAACAAAAGATATTTAGTGTTAAATCTTAATTTGATTTCTTTCACAAAAAAATGGTAGGTATTTTATATATATATAACCTTAATTTGTTCTCAGTTTACTCCTTAAGGTTAGGTATTTCGTATGTATATTTTTAATTTTTTTCCCAATTTACTACGCAAGTTTTTGAAGTTTTTATTATTATGCTTGTGTATTCTCTTAGATTGAAGTAAAATATATAATATGATGGTAAAACAAAAGTTTTAACCCAGGGTTATATATAATCTTAGCACCGCAATTTAATTTAAGAATGATGATAATTAACCATTTAACCTAATTCATTATAAACAAAGAAAAAATAACTTGCTTTAATATGTAATCATTTTATGATCTATCAATTTCACGAGATCAACCCATATTTACTAAGAAAACAACATAAACAAAGTGAAGAAAAAAAATTGTCAATTGGTTGAATTGATTCGTTAACAATATGACTAGAGAATATTAGATTTTGGGAATGATAGGAGTTTGTTGACCAAGGCTGGTTCGGGAGTCCTGAGGCAGAAGCAGGACCGACCTTACGTACTTACAATTTGGAAGTTTCAACGCACAAGAAATTGGTCAAATGGGGGAGGCCTATCCATTGTCTTTTTTTTTGTCAAATGAATACCTCATACTAAAGCGGAATAGCAATGTTTACATCAGCAGCTACAATATTAAATACCCAAATAGGTTCCAGGCCATTCCAACGATGGATGCCTTGAACACGTACCGCAAAGGCTGCAATCTCATGTGCAGCTTTTTTGGCTTCTCTAGGAATGTAACGAAGAGTTACCCTCTCAAACTGACCTCTAAGGCTCACAATATCAAAGATCAGCCCCTCAATGTTGCTGTCAATCTGCTTTCCCTCCAAGATAGCAGTTACCAGATTTTTGGAATCAGTTTCCAGAGAAACATTTCTGAATCCTTCCTCTGAGCTAGCAATCATAGCCTCCCTCAACGCCAAGGCTTCAGCTTGCAAACTTGACTTGCAAAGTAGACCACTCCGACCGCCTCCAACGACAAAGCCACCGTAATATGCACGTGCAATCCACCCAAAGCCACCCACACCTGAACCCGCCTTCCAAGCGCCATCACAATTCACCTTGATAACCCCCATCTCCGGTCGCTGCTAGCCCGTATCGCTGGGTGATAAAGCAGCCAGCCCAGCATCACACCTCACAAACTGCGGCCTGCAATGTAGGTCAGTGTACTCCTGCAGCTGCAACAGCAGCAGCCTAATGGCCTCCTCTGGTGGCACAGCAGAGTCCTGAAAGCAGATGCCGTTTCTGCATTTCCAGAGCCTCCATAGACCGAAAACGAACACCTGTACTGCCCAGCCATCCTTCGACACACCATTGAGCATTTCGACAATCTTACACCAATACTCACAGAAGTCCACCCCCTCAAATCTAGTGATGTCTAGATGAAGAGGGGAACCAAACCAAAAAAGGAACGCAAATTTGCATTTAAAGAAGACATGTACCTGGGCCTCATCATCTTCACCACAGTGTGGGCAAATATTCTTGGCTGGAACCTTACGGCAAGCCAAATTATGTCGAACTGCAAGGTAATCTCCGCAACATCTCCAAATAAAGGAGTGCAAATAAAGGAGTGCATCTAATTTCCATACACCCAGCTTCCACTTTTCTGAGGAAGAACACCTTGAGCTGGATTCTCTTTCACCCTTCCGTCGAAACTCCCCATTACGGCTCATCTCGTTGGCCACCAAGTAACCAGATTTCACAGAAAACTTCCCATCCTTCTGAAAATGCCAGATTCTTCTATCAGGGCAACCAAATCTACTCAAGGGGATGGCCAAGATATCCTTTGCTTCTTCAGTGTTAAAGAGCTCCTTAATGAGCTCAATTTTCCAGCAATGGCTCTGCTGATCAATCAACCCCAATACATACTCAGGCATCTCCCTATGTCTAGACACTGGGCGAAAAGGGCGCATGGTAGGGAGCCAAGGATCCCCAAGGACTTTGATATTGCTGCCATCACCAACTCTCCATCGACATCCACCCACAAGGACTTGCCTACCTTGGACAATTCCTGTCCATCCCCAAGATGCATTCATTCCCACCGTGGCATTCAGGAAATCTTGCTCGATGGGAAAGTTGAATACTAGACCATCATATGTAAAGATGAGTAAAGAATACACCTCTTTCTTGCAAAGAATACAAGGGGATATTTGTGGACCTATCCAACCACCATATGGACCGTTTAAATATTTCATGGTTTTGGTTGATGCATCGACAAGGTACATGTTACACTATTGTCCACACGCAATGCTCCGTTTGCTAAACTCCTCGCCCAATTCATTAAATTAAGGGCCCACCATCCGGATTATCCTATACAGTCCATAAGACTCGATAATGCCCGAGAGTTTACATCGAAATCTTTCGATGATTATTGCATGTCCCTTGGGATTAATGTTGGACATTCGGCTCCCCATGTTCACACCCAGAATGGTCACGCAAAAACACTCATTAACCTTGGTAATGTGCACCAAGCTTCCAGTTTCTGCGTGGGCCTATGCAATTTTGCATGCAGCTATGTTGGTCCGGTTGAGGCCTACTGCCACCCAACCATATTCCACGTTACAGCTGGTGACTGGGTACGAACCTGACGTTTAGCACTTACGCATTTTCGGGTGTGCAGTTTAAGTGCCAATGGCGTTGCGACAACGTACAAAAATGGGTCCTCAACGTAGGAGGGGAATATATGTTGGTTATGAATCCCCCTCCATTATATGCTACTTAAAGCCCTTGACAGGCGATCTCTTTACCGCTATGTTTGCGGACAGTCACTTTGATGAGACAGTCTTCCCGATGTTAGGGGGAGATAAGAACATCAACATTCCTCAAGAATGACGTGAATTGATGTAGAATGTCCCCACTATGTCTCATTTAGATCCACGAACCGCACAATGTGAGAATGAAGTGCGGAGAGATCTACAAAGTGTAACTAATAATATGCCAGACGCTTTCTCTGATCTAGCTAAAGTGACGAGATCACGTATACCTGCTGCAAATGTGCCTGCAAGGATGGACATCCCAGTAAGATGGGTCGTCCCAGATGGACGAGTCATCCTAGACGGACGAGGACGGCCATGGCGGATAACTAGTCATATGTCCCTGCCCAGAAACGAGGTAGACCACTAGGTTTGAAGGATTCTCATCCACGGAAGAGGATAAATTTGGCACAATCGAATCCCCTAGACATCTTAATATCAACTAATCCATCTCATGAAATAATTTCGGATTATGGGTTTGTAGCGACTCGGAATTTTAATTATTGAATTTTTCATAAATTATTTTTGCAAAAGGACGAATTTACCCTTGGTTGTTAAGGGGGCGTGAAAGTCAATTTTTGTTTCGAGACACTTGTGGCTATGTTTCGGGTACCGTTGTGTAGGTCTCGAACTCATGAGTTCGTAGACATGTGGCACGCGAAAAACGGAGCTCGGGTGAGAGAGTTGTGGGTCTAGAATTTCAGGGGCATTTTCGTAATCTGCCATGGGTAGATATTTTTATCCCCATCCAGATCAGTTCTTCATCATTCACTCTCTCTCTCTTCGACACACACACCCAACCTGTGTACATTGAACCCAAAAACCCAAGAATTTGAACTTCAACCCGAGGCAAGATCTCCAAATTCTATGTCACTAATCAGATTCTCCTTTTCCCTGGGATAAAAAATGTACCAACCATTGATGGAGGAGGCTGCGGGAGACACCAAATCGAGAAATGGAAAATCGAGAACATTCCGATCGATTTTTCAGCCAACACAGGTATGGGATTTGTGTTTTGAGTTCATATCTGAGTTCCTGGGTTCAAGTAGTTAGATTTAGACCTAAATTTTGTGAAAAATGGTTGAGATTTGAAGAAGTTAGGAAAAACTCAAGGTCGACCAGAAGTGGGGTTTTTTGGAATCGACGGACGGCGGCGCGGTCGTCTTCTCTAGAGAGGTTCCGACGACTGGCTAGTTAGATGGGGCTGACGTGACATGACACCTGGCAGCCACGTGGATGCCACATGACAGCCATGTGGAGTCACGTGGATGCCACACGGCAGCCACGTGGAGCCACATTGAGGCCACCTGGCGGCCACGTGAGTGTCACCTGGCCACACAGTTAGCAGTCAGTTGACTTAACGGTCAATTGATGCCGTTCGGATTTTACGGAATATACTGACGGCGTTGGCATATTCCGTCAAAAGTTCACGAAGTTATGACGGAACCCTAACGCCATTAGTCTAGACGGAATATTCTGATTTCATCGAGATATTCCGTCACAGCGACGTAATATTCCGCCATGAACAGTACCAAGCGCGTGGGGGCGTGTGACGGTGCGTGGCGGAGCGTCAGAGCGCGTGGCGCATGGTCCGGCCTTCTACCGGTGCTTGGCGATGCGTGGGGCTATTTTTCGGCCCACGGCACCGCTTGGCTGGGGTTTTGGGACATTCCAGATCAAATTTTGGCAGTTTTGAGGCCATTGGAGTTCGTTTTAAGCCCCGCTTGAGTAATTCCAGCGGTAATGGTTGACCATGGAACGAGTTTTGGCTCGGGAGGTCAAGGGAGTCGGGTTGTTAATGTATCAAAGAGTTCCTTGGGGCTAAGGTTCCTTGAGTTGGCACTTTGGTTGTACTGTGAACGAACTAGGGTTCCAGAATTGCGTGGCATGTGTACTTCTAGGTATTATTGTAACGACCCGGACCAAAAATTAAATTATTTTGAGAATTGGACAATTTTACCCTCAGTTTTGGATGGGTTTGGGAGTCACTTTTTGACTGGTAAAATTTTTGGGAATTTTTCTTGGGTTGTTGCGTAGGTCTCGAACTCACGAGTTCGTAGACAGGCGGCACGCTGAAAACGGAGATCCGATGCGTTCGTTCCGGGTCTAGAAGCTGCAGGGGCAGTTTGGTAATTTTGGAAATGTTGGAATTATATAACAGGTATTTTTCTCTCTCCTCGAGAGATTGGTCGATGCAGTCTCGGTCCTATCCGAGCCCTCCCCGTGCGATCACCGAAGGCCATATTCATCGGAGGGGTTTCGGTCCGATTCGAACAAAACCGAGGTCGGGAGGACCTTCCCCGCGACCCCACGAGTCTTTTGGTGTGATTATCGGAGCGGGAGCACCTCCGTGGGCGACGGACGGAGGAGGGAGGTTCACCGAACCTTCTCGGCCGTTTTCCGGCCAAACCAGGTATGATCTCGGAACTTTGACCTCATATTTGGATTCCTGGTGAAAAGTAGATGAATTTACATGTGTAGATCGTGAAAAACGGTTAAGAAATGAGGAAGTTAGAAAACCTTGAAAATCGGCCGGAAATGGCAGTTTCCGGCGAACCAGACGGCGGCGGAGGTGGCGGTCCGGTCATCTTCTCCGGCCTGCCTCTGGCGACGGCGAGGGCCGTCCGGTCATCTTCTCCGGCGAGTCACCGGTAACCGGTCGAGTCGAGTGAACCGGTCGAGTCGAGTGAACCGGCCGAGTCAAGTGAACCGGTCGAGTCGAGTGAACCGGTCGAGTCGAGTGAACCGGCCGAGTCGAGTGAACCGGTCGAGTTGGACCGGGTCAGGTCGAGCCGGGCCGGGTTGGACCGGTCCAGGCGCGTGAACACTGTAGCAGACGCGTGACCGGCGCGTGTTCTGACCTTCTGGTGGCGCGTGGCGGCGCGTGGGACTGTTCCCGAAGTCACGGCGGCGCGTGACCAAAGTTTTGGGACGTTCCGAATCAGATTTTGTTGGTTTCGAGGCCATAGGAGTTCATTTAGAGCTCGTTTGGGCAATCCCAGCGGTAGGGATTGACCGTGGAGAGGGTTTTGAGTTTGGAAAGTCAAGGTAGTTGGGTCATTATGGTGTATGTGTTCTGAGGCTAGAGCGTACATGAATTTTGGGTTGGATGGTGATGGTAAGCGGACTTTGAGTTATAAATTGTAATGTATGTATAATTATCTTCGATTTAATTACTGTTGTGTATGGTGGTATTTACAAATTGTAACGCATGTATTAATATCCTCGATATGTAAATATTGTTGTGTATGGATGCAATGATTGCTGGATAATGGTTGTTCCAATATTTCAGTGGAAGTGTGTTGTGAGAAACGATATGGTTGTTGGATTCGGTTTTGATAGTATTTGGACATGGTAATTATTGAGGTACATGATTTTGAGTTGAAAGCGTATTTGTGGTAAATGATAAACAAATTTATACTTGATTTTGGATACAAAACCGTTTTGAAGGGGCCTAGGAGCCGGGCCTTGGTTCCGTGTTGGCGGACTCCCGGTGAACCCCACTATAAACAAAACTGATTTGAAGGGGCCTAGGAGCCGGGCCTTGGTTCCGTGTTGGCGGACTCCCGGTGAACCCCTAATATAAACAAAACTGATTTAATGGGGCCTAGGAGCCGGGCCTTGGTTCCGTGTTGGCGGACTCCCGGTGAACCCCAATATAAAAGGTGATTTTGCAGAGATTGTGGTCGAGTCCAAGTAGTACATATTCTAGTACACCCCAAGGGATACCCTGGTGACTAGGAATATGATAGCGAGATATATGCCGACTGATATGATATGATAGTCGAGAGAGATGCCGACTGATATGTTATAATAGCCGAAGGTTATACCAGCTGATGATACAATATGATAGTCGAGGATATTTTCGGCTCTAATATGAACCAGACGACAATTGTTATGGGCCTAATCAACATATGAAAATACGACGTCATTCGGGTCAGTGGGTTGGTGTGGGCGGTGACCCAGATGGACGAATTATTATTGGTTCACTAGTATCTGACTAGTTTGTTGTCTTGTGGTTTTCCAGTAGAGATGTCAGCAATGTTTGACTGGTGTGTTATGAATATGTCGGGACAGTAAAATTGAGATATTATGTGGCAGTTGGAACCAAATGATTTGAATTTGAGATAATTTGTGTCCAGATTGAACCAAATGATTTAAAACTCCTTTGATGAGATTTTCAAAACAAATTGTGGATTACGAGGTATTTTTATACAGATTTTATGTGAGTTCAACTAAGTGGTTCTAAAGAGAAATGTGAATTTTAGTGTTTTAGATATGATGTTTTTATATGATAAATTGTTTATGTGACGCATGCATGATTTTATAAATGGAGGGGAAGAAAGTTATTTGAATGGTCATTAATTACGGGAATTACTGAGTGCTTAAGTCCCTTGTCTGACAAGATGAAGTATTTATTATTGTTATTATAATTTGTAAGGATTGTAGGGTATTTTGGGAACCTTTTCTTAGGTTGTCAGACGGGATCAGGGTTCTTCCCGGGTTTCGAGGGGAAATTCGGGACGGGTCCTGACAATTATGTTATACCACGTGGTTCTCCGATGTTGGCATTCGAGGGGTCTTTCTCCGCTACATTGTTGAGGGGTTTTCCGATGTTGGCGTTCGAGGGGTCTTTCTCCCCTACATTGTTGAGGGGTTCTCCGATGTTGGTGTTCGAGGGCTCTTTCTCCGCTACATTATTGAGGGGTTCTCCGATGTTGGCATTTGAGGGGTCTTTCTCCTCTACATTGTTGAGGGGTTCTCTGATGTTGGCGTTCGAGGGGTCTTTCTCCGCTACCTTGTTGAGGGGTTCTTCGATATTGGCATTATAGGGTACGTCTTCGTCGAATATCGAGTTACCACTCGGGGTGCTCAGGATGAACCAGGATATCGAGTTACCACTCGGGGTACTCAGGATGAGCCGGGATATCGAGTTACCACTTGGGGTTCTCAGGATGAGCCGGGATATCAAGTTACCACTCGAGGTGCTCAAGATGAGCCGAGATATCAAGTTACTACTCGGGTTGCTCAAGATGAGCCGGGATATCGAGTTACCACTCGGGGTGCTCAGGATTAGCTGAGATATCGAGTTACTACTCAGGGTGCTCAAGATGAGCCGGGATATCGAGTTACCACTCTGGGTGCTCAGGATGAGCCGGGATATCGAGTTACCACTCGGGGTGCTCAGGATGAGTCGGGATATCGAGTTACCACTCGGGGTGCTCAAGATGAGCAGGGATATCGAGTTACTACTCGGGGTGCTCAGGAATAGCTGGGATATCGAGTTACCACTCGGGGTGCTCAGGATGAGTCGGGATATCGAGTTACCACTCGGGGTGCTCAGGATGAACCGGGATATCAAGTTACCACTCGGGGTGCTTAGGATGAGCCGGGATATCGAGTTACCACTCGGGGTGCTCAGGATGAGCCAGGATATCGAGTTACCACTCGGGGTGCTCAGGATGAGCCGGGATATCGAGTTACCACTCGGGGTGCTCAAGATGAGCCGGGATATCGAGTTACCACTCGGGGTGCTCAGGATGAGCTGGGATATCGAGTTACCACTCGGGGTGCTTAGGATGAGCCGGGATATCGAGTTACTACACGGGGTGCTCAGATGAGCAGGTATATCGAGTTACCACTCGGGGTGCTCTAGATGAGCCGGGATATCGAGTTACCACTCGGGGTGCTCAAGATGAGCCAGAATATCGAGATACATAAGCCAGAATATTTAGTTACTACTCGGGGTGCTCACGATGAGCCAGGATATCGAGTTACCACTCGGGGTGCTCAGGATGAGCCGGGATATCGAGTTACCACTCGGGGTGCTCAGGATGAGCCGGGATATCGAGTTACCACTCAGGGTGCTCAGGATGAGTCGGGATATCGAGTTACCACTCGGAGTGCTCAAGAAGAGCCGGGATATCGAGTTACTACTAGGGGTGCTCAGGATGAGCTGGGATATCGAGTTACCACTCGGGGTGCTCAGGATGACCCGGGATATCGAGTTACCACATGGGGTGCTCAGGATCAGCCGGAATATCAAGTTACCACTCGGGGTGCTCAAGATGAGCCGGAATATCGAGTTACAACTCATGGTAAGTCAGTGAGACTCAATTCAACCAAGTCTTGTACCTTCGTCATCTAGGCCAGTGGGTTGGTGTGGGCGGTGACCCAAATTGACTGGTTGTTGACGGTTCACACGAGGGTGACATGTCAGTTGTCTCATTGTATTGCGGAGTGGGTCCTCCGAGATAGTTTGTGAACTACTAGGCTATCTTACGTCTGACAGGTAGGTGGGGTCAGTCAAATATAGTGGACGTTCTATTGGAATCCTTGTAAATTTTATTTAATGTTCCTAAAGGTTAAGGATATTTCAAGTATTGATCTTTTGTATTAAAAACTGTCAGTCGAGAGGTTGGGGCATAAAACAAGTTCGTGAGGTTACCCTATAGGGCCACCACTAGTTTGAGGTTTTAGCAGTGTCGGACCTACTATCAACTTGGTATCAGAGCTTGTTAGAAGAGGGCTAGAAACTTCGAATCATGATTAGGGGGTTCTCACATTGTGATATATGGCGAAGCATTGGCTCTTACCCTGATATGACCAGGCCGGTTAGCCACCGGTGTGGTTGCTTAGTTGAGAGGCTAAGACGGTTAACCAGTCCTTAAGGGGAGATTCTGCCGGATTTTTGACAGAATTCTCATATTTAATTGCAAGGACTAAGGGGTATTCTGGGAATTTCTTTAGGTTGTCACACGGGAGCAGGGTTCTTCCTGGGTTTCGAGGGGAAATTCGGGAAGGGTAATGTCAATTTGGTATCAGAGCTCTAGGTTTAACTTCCTACAGACCGAACACTTGTGTGCAGATTCTTTAAGGATTCTTGTCAACGAGATACCTCCGAGACATTGTCTCTTCTGCGACCTAGAACTGAGGGAGGCGGAGGACATGTGATGCACGGGCGAGGTAGGCGTCGCTGTTGCTGGTGAGTGGACATTGGTTTGTAAATTATTTTGCATGCATACAAGTATATTTGAATTAAATTCTATTATGTATTGCTTTTGGCAAATTTCCGGAATTTAGAAATTATTACTGGACACATGTGTTCCATATTTCAGTGAAAATGTGTTTTTGGAAAATGGCCTGGTTTTTGGACTTTATTTTTATGTCTTTTTGACGTGATGGATATTGAGTCCATGATTTTGGGTTTAGACCCGTACTTGTAATTTTAATGGATTTGGCCATAAATCGGTTTTTCAATGAATTTGGCTTAGGCCAAGAAACAAGGATTTCAAAACATAGATTTTGGTTTTTACTGAATTTCTGTCCCCGTGGGTCAAGGTTTTCTCCGACTGGTGTTGAGGAGTTTTGCTCCGCTGGATCATTGAGGGTTCTTCGACGCTGGTGTCGAGGGGTTTTTCTCCTCCAAGTCGTTGAGGCTGTCTACGCATAGCACAGGTTTCTGCACAACTTAAGGTATATCAAGTTTGCAGGGTCAAGGTTTTCTCCGATTGGCGTTGAGGGGTTTTTCTCCGCTAGATGGTTGAAGGTTCTCTGACGCTGGTGTTGGAGGGATTTTCCCCACCAGGTCGTTGAGGCTGTCTACGCGTAGTACAGGGTTCTGCACAACTCGAGGTATATCAGGTGTGTGGAGGGTATTTCGGGAACAGTGGATTATGTTTTTATATACGTTGTGTCCAAGTCAATTTACGTGATTTTAAACTCCTTTGAGGAGGGTTTTCAAAGCAGGATGGTAGACCACGAAATGTTTTCATTATTTGAATTTATGTGGGTCCCATCGAGTATTTTTACAAATGATGGATTTTTCCGGCAAGTTTTCGGCTTATCTTTATGGACTTGTTTGAAAATAAATTTTATGTATGCGTGCATTGTTTTACACATGATGAAGGGTATTTTCCATCACGTATTTGCCAAGGTTTTCTCCGCCTAGCGTTGAATGGAATTTTTCCTAGACTGGCATAGTAAGGTTTTTCCTCCGCTAGGTCATCGATATGCTCTGATTCTGGCGTAGCATGAAGCTCTTCGCTAGATCGTTGAGGCTGACTGCACTTGGTACATGTGACCCTATCCGACACTTGGCTTCGAGGTATATTCGTTCATGTGACGTCATGACCTGAGGTGATGGTAGTCATGTTGGGAGTAGGACTCACGATGGACTTCTCTGGCTCAAAGCCTTGCTTTGAGGAAATTTCCGGATTGAATGGATTTTGGTGCTTTCAGGATGTCTCCTGGATGTTGTTCCTGCCTACGGTTTGTTGTCGAGACTGGAATAGGGGAATGTGCAGAGTGCACAGGTTCAATTGGGAATGATATTATCATCAATGATATATTTGTATTTGTGGTAGCTACCAAAATAATAACTACTGATGACATTGAACCTCGCTCCATTGATGAATGCCAACGTTGAGAAGACTGGTTAAAATGGAAAGAAGCAATCCAGGTCGAATTAGATTCCTTGACAAGAAGGAAGGTGTTTGGACCTGTCATTCCCACACCTCCCCATGTTAAACCTGTAGGATTTAAATGGGTATTTGTAAGGAAGCGTAATGAGAAGAACGAGATTGTGAGATACAAAGCTCGTTTAGTGGCACAAGGATTTTCTCAACGCCCTAGGATTGATTACGAGGAGACGTATTCTCCCATAATGGACATCATAGCGTTCCACTACTTATATGTTTGGTAGTTTCCGAAAAACTGAGTATGCAGCTTATGGATGTGGTTACAGCTTATCTCTATGGGGATTTGGATACAGAGATATATATATATATATATATATATATATATATATATATATATATATTTCTATATATGAAAGTTCCTGAAGGACTAAAGATACCTAATGCAAATAGTTCCAGACCACGGAACACGCTCTCCATTCGTTTGAGGCATTCACTTTATGGATTAAAACAATCCAGACAGATGTGGTATAACCGTCTAAGTGAATATTTGATCAGAGTGGGATATGTGAATAATGAACTATGCCCATGCGTGTTTATTAAGAAAACAAGTTCCAGGTTCGCTATAGTGGCAGTTATGTTGATGACATGAATCTGATTGGTACTCCTGAAGAGATCAAAGAAACTGCTAAACACCTGAAGTTCGAATTTGAAATGAAGGATCTTGGGAGAAAGAACTTCTATCTCGGCCTGGAGCTCGAGCACCATGCAGATGGGATTTTAGTCCATCAATCGAATTACATCTAGAAGATGTTGAGACGCTTTAATGAGAATAAAGCAAAACCTTCAAGCACGCCCATGATCGTCCATAGTCTAGATCCTAAGAAGAGCCCGTTTCATCCCGCAGACGAAAACGAAGAGATATTGATACCAGAAGTTCCATATCTAAGTGCAATAGGCGCATTATTGTACTTGGCTCAATCCACTAGACCGGACATTTCATTCGCTGTAAACTTGTTAGCTAGATTTAGCTCTGCCCCAACACGCCGCCACTGGAATGGCATAAAAGACATTTTCCGATAGCTCAAAGGTATGACGGATATGGGTTTATTCTATCCCTATGCATAGAGGAATGGATAAAACCCTCTTGATCCTCAGAATGATGCACACCTTGTTGGGTATGCTGACGCAGGTTTCCTATCAGACCCACACAAGGCGCGTTCCCAATACTGGTTATTTCTTTACCATTGAGAACATAGGAATATCTTGGAGGTCTACCAAATAGACCCTGGTTGCCACCTCTTCAAATCATGCAAAGATTCTAGCTCTTCACGAAACAGTTGAATGTATATGGCTGAGAGCCATTACGGGGCATATTCGGAGTACTTGTGGACTGCAATCCACCAAGAATGAACCGAAGATTATCCATGGTAAGAAGCAAGTTAATAAAAGAATGTCAAATAAAGACTCCAATAATCAGTCTTCAACAATCATGATCTCTTACCAAAAAACCTGTCAAATTTATGAATATATATATATATATATATATATATTAAACAATTTCTCATCATGATCCACGGCCAACCCCATTACATAAAGTTCATGGAGAAATATTACATTCTAATTCATCTTCCACGCACCCGCATCATGTAATTAATTGGTCTTTTCATCTAGTGAATGAAGGAAATTTTTTCGTTTTATAATTATTCAAACAAACCCCCTAAATATATATATAGAGTGGGCCGTCCTCCTTTTATTTGAAATGAGGGAGTTTTTGTATTTATAGTTAATGCAAGCAAGTATGGAGAGTCACTGAGACAACCATTACCATGTACTCCCAGTGTTTGCATGTGCTTTTGGTTCCTCTAATCTTGATTTGAATATTTATATATATATATATATATATATATATATATATATCAAGTTAAGATGGTGGGTGATGGAAGCTGCTTCAAACTCTTTGTTGCATTCCTGATGCTTTTGTTACCATATTTCAAGTACACTTCCTTATCCCTTGCTGTAGTACTTGACGATCATGAGGTACCCAGAGCGGGAAAGGGAAGCACTCCTTGAATTCAAACAAGGCCTGGCTGGTAATGGCGCACTCTCTTCACAGGATTTAAGAGAAGCCAAACGCAAGATTGTTGCACATGGAAAGGAGTTTTCTCCAGCAACCAAACTGGTAATGTTATTAAACTTGATTTTCGTGGAGATGACAGATATGGATTTGATTTGCGAGGTAAGATGAATAGTCCTAAATTGATTGAGTTGAAGCATTTGAAATATTTGGACCTTGCGGGAATTAACTTCAATGGGAGTCAAATTCCAGATTTCGTTAGTTCTCTATCCTATTTAACACACCTTGATCTCTCTTGGACTTATTTTTGTGGTCGATTTCCATATCAGATTGGAAATCTTACGTACTCGCAATATTTTGATCTTGCCTCAAACGACTTTACTAATGTAGAAAATCTCAATTGGCACGCTCATCTTTCTTCTTTAACTTATTCGGACCTTAGTTTTTCCAATCTCAGTACTGTTTTTGGATGGTCGGAAGCAGGTAATAAGGTCCCTAAACTCACAAACTTGACATTACAGAGTTGTCATCTTCCTCCTCCCAAACGTCTTTCTAGTCTTCCAAACATAAATTCGTCTAACTCTCTTGCCAGCGTTGATCTCTCTATGAACCGACTCTCTTCTTGGATATTCGTATGGTTGTCCAACTACAAGACCAGCCTTGTTGATCTTGCCCTCATTGACAATAATTTAACCGGTTCATTTCCTGATGTTTTTGGAAACATGAGCTCTCTTGCACATTTGGATCTCTCTGCCAACAGTTTATAACCGGTTCAATTCCTGATGTTGTTGGAAACATGAGATCTCTTGCACGTCTGTTTCTCGCTGGCAACAATTTAACCGGTTCAATTCCTGATGTTGTGGGAAACATGAGCTCTCTTGCACATCTGGATCACCCTGGTAATAGTTTAACTGGATCAATTCCAGATGTTGTAGGAAACATGAGCTCTCTTGCAGTTCTGGATCTCTCTCACAATAGTTTAACCGGTTCAATTCCTGATGTTGTTGGAAACATGAGCTCTCTTGCACATCTGTATCTCTCTAGCAACCGTTCAACCGGTTCAATTCCTGATATGACAAACCACTAATAGAATTCAGGTCTTGCCCGACCAAATTTTTGCCCGCCGACGTGAATTTCGCCGTCTAAAGATGCTTTGCCCGGCAAAAAAAAACAGTTCACCGGGAAAAATCATGTCCAATCTAGCCAAATGAAGGAATTCGTAGGGTCAGCGTCATGCGTGCGGCAAGGTTTTGGTGCGAAACAAAAATATTTCCCTCGTAATTTTGTTCACTTTGCCCGACGACAATATTGGTAGGGCCACATTTTTTCGACGGGCCACATTTTGGCGCGAAAAAATATTTGGCGTGTAATTCCAAACCCTTGCCAGACGAATTAGTTCGATGCTAAAATCTTATATTTGTCGGCCTAGGCTTGCCCGTTGACTAGGAGAATATACACAGTCGTCGGGCAACGTTTGAAAACAACATTGCCCAGCGAAACACGCCTTTGTTGGGCAAGTTGTGCATGTCATGACCACTTAAAAATATCTATCAAACACGAAGGCGATGAAGTCATTAAACTTTGCCAGGGCAAAGGTTTAAATACACATTAAGTGCGGTAGCGCCTCCCCTCTTCTCTGCTTTAACTCTTAGCTGCTTCTCTCTCTCTCTCTCTCTAGCTTTATAACACCAACAACCATCAATCATCACCATTTTCATTACCAATCTCTCTCACTTTCTCTCTCAAATACCAAAGTTGTAAGGACCCTTCCCGAATTTTCCCTCGAAACCCGGAAAGAACCTTTATCCCGTCTGACAGCTCTTTTATCTCAATTTTTAAATATCAGAAATTTCCTTTATCCTTAAATAATTTTTTTTCTTTTTTGTAAACCTTACAGGGTTCCCGACCGAACCTCTGTACTTACTGACCATTCCTACCTGTCAGACGCAGGATAGTATACAGGTCAAAGCCAATACCTCGGAATAGTGGTGTCCAAATAGGAACACTTTCTGACACCAATTGTCAGTAGGTCAGACACTGCTGACATCTCTACTGGAATACCACAAGACAACCGATTAGTCAGATACTTGTGAACCAACAATAATTCGTCACTCTGGGTCACCGCCCACACCAACCCACTGACTCGGATGACGAAGTATTTCCGTAGGCTGATTAAGCCCATAGGCTGATTAAGCCCATGACAATCGTCGTCAAAACATATTAGAGCCGGAAATACCCTCGGCTATCATATCACATCAATCGGCATATCCCTCGACTGGCATATCCCTAGCCACCAGGGTATCCCTTGGGGTGTGCTAGTCCTGTATCACAACTCTATGTACTATGATATCACATCAGTCGGAAAGTATCCTCGACTATCATATCATATCATCAGCCGGTATCACCTTCGGCTATCATATCACATCATTCGGCATATCCCTCGACTGGCATATCCCTAGCCACCAAGGTATCCCTTGGGGTGTACTAGTCCGGTATCACAACTCTCTGTACAATGATATCACATCAGTCGGCAAGTATCCTCGACTATCATATCATATCATCAGCCGGTATAACCTTCGGCTATCATATCACATTAGTCGGCATATCTCTCGACTATCATATCATATCATCAGCCGGTATAACATTCGGCTATCATATCATCTCAGTCGGCATATCTCTCGACTATCATATCATATCCTCAGCCGGTATAACCTTCGGCTATCATATCATATCAGTCGGCATATCTCTCGACTATCATATCATATCATCAGCCGGTATAACCTTCGGCTATTATATCATATCAGTCGTCATATCTCTAGACTATCATATCGTATCAGTCGGCATATCTCTCGGCTATCATATTATATCATCAGCCGGTATAACCTTCGGCCATTATATCATATCAGTCGGCATATCTCTCGACTATCATATCATATCAGTCGGCATATCTCTCGACTATCATATCATATCATCAGCCGGTATAACCTTCGGCTATTATATCATATCAGTCGGCATATCTCTCGACTATCATATCATATCAGTCGACATATCTCTCGACTATCATATCATCTCATCAGCCGACATAACCTTCGGCTATTATATCATATCAGTCGGTATATCTCTCGACTATCATATCATATCCTCAGCCGGTACAACCTTCGGCTATTATATCATATCAGCCGGCATATCTCTCGACTATCATATCATATCATCAGCCGGTATAACCTTCGGCTATTATATCATATCAGTCGGCATATCTCTCGACTATCATATCATATCAGTCGGCATATCTCTCGACTATCATATCATATCATCAGCCGGTATAACCTTCGGCTATTATATCATATCAGTCGGTATATCTCTCGACTATCATATCATATCAGTCGGCATATCTCTCGACTATCATATCATATCATCAGCCGGTATAACCTTCGGCTATTATATCATATCAGTCGGCATATCTCTTGACTATCATATCATATCAGTCGGCATATCTCTCGACTATCATATCATATCATCAGCCGGTATAACCTTCGGCTATTATATCATATCAGTCGGCATATCTCTCGACTATCATATCATATTAGTCGACATATCTCTCGACTATCATATCATATCATCAGCCGGTATAACCTTCGGCTATTATATCATATCAGTCGGCATATCTCTCGACTATCATATCAGATTATATTGGAGGTTCACCGGGCTCACCGCTAATAACGGATCCTAGTCCCGGGTTCTGGTCTCCCTCAAATATATGGCCAATTCCGATAAACTCATATATCCGGGTCAAAACCCAAATCATGGACTCAATAATTTCCACGTCAAAATGATATCAAAACCGAGTCCAAAACCCATGATATTTCTCAAATCACACTTTAACTGATATAGTGGAAAACATATCTCTAGTAATCATTTCTAAAATCCAGAAATTCAATACCACAATACATAACAATATTTAAACAAAGATATTTTGATGCATGCATTTCAGTTTATAAAACAAAAGTCCACTCACATAGATCATCCAACCCTTAATCCATGGACGCTCTAGCCCAAGGAACACATGCACAATAATGACCCAACTACCTTGACTTTCCGTGCTCAAAACCCGCTAATAAGGTCAACCATTACCGCTGGGATTGCCCAAAATGACCTCTAAACGACGTCCGATCAGCCTGAAACCTGTACCAACAGATTTGGAACGTCGAAATCTAGTTACCACGCGTCGCCGTGACCTCAGACTCGGCCCCACGCGCCGCCATACGCCGCCGGAAGATCGGCACACGCGCCGGTCACGCGCATGCTACAGTGTTCACGCGGCTGGATCGGTCCAACTCGGTCCGGCTCAACCTGACCCGGTCCAACTCGACCTGATCGGTTCACTCAACCCGACCGGTTCACTTAACCCGACCGGTTCACTCAACCAGACCGGTTCACTCAACCCGACCTGTTCACTCAACCCGATTGGTTCACTCAACCCGACCGGTTATCGGTGACTCGCCGGAGAAGACGACCGGACAGCCATCGCAGTCGCCGGAGGCTGGCCGGAGAAGATGACCGGACCGCCACCTCCGCCGCCGTCTGGTTCGCCGGAAATTGCCATTTCCGGTCGATTTTCAAGGTTTTCTAACTTCTTCATTTCTTGACCATTTTTCACGATCTACACATGTAAATTCATCTACTTTGCACCATGAATCCAAATATGAGGTCAAAGCTTCGAGATCGTACCTGGTTTGGCCGGAAAATGGCCGAGAAGATTCGGTTCACCTCCCTCCTCTGTCCGTCGTCGACGGCGGTGCTCCCGCTCCAATAACTACCCCAAAATGCTCGTGGGGTCAAGGAGAAGATCCTCCCGACCTTGGTTTCGTTCGAATCGGGTCGAAATCCATCTGATGAAAGGGGTACTTCGGTGTTAGCACAGGGAGGTTTTCGGGTAGGAGAGAGAGACTGAATGGACCAATCTCTCGAGGAGAGAGAAAAATATATGCTATATAGTTCCAACTTTTCCAAAATTACCAAACTGCCCCTGAAGCTTCTAGACTCGTAACGAACTCATCGGGTCTCCGTTTTTCGCGTGCCGCCTGTCTACGAACTTGTGAGTTCGAGACCTACGCAACGACCCAAGAAAAATTCCCAAAAGTACTGCCAATCAAAAATTGACTCCCGAACCCGTCCAAAACTGAGGGTAAAATTGTCCAATTCTCAAAATAATTTAATTTCTGGTCCGGGTCGTTACAATCTACCCCCCCTTAAGAAATTTCGTCCTCGAAATTCATTCCTAACCATGAAACAAATGAGGATATTGTGCCCGCATTAGTTCCGCGATTTCCCACGTGGCCTCCTCCACGTTATGATTCCTCCACAACACTTTAACTAGAGGAATAGTCTTTCTGCGGAGTACCCCGCAAAAGCTCGATGGTGAACTCGATCTCACGGTGAGGTGGTAATCCTGGAAGATCATCTGGAAACACATCAGAGATCTCACTCACCACTGGAATATCCTCCACTCTCATCGGAGTATCCCGAAAATCAAACACATGAGCCGAATACCCCTCACAACCTTTCCTCAACAATCTCTCAACGGTCAATGTTGTTATCACTCCAAAGGGTAGTATCCTCCGATCTCCCCAAAATGTAAATTCCGGTAATCTTGGACTCCGGAATACCACTGTCTTATCATAACAGTCTATGGAGGCATGGTGCATGGACAACCAACCCATCCCCAGAATCACATCAAACTCAAAAATATCTAAGGGGATTAAATCTGCCTCCAAACCATGGCCTTCAACCATCACCGGACAACTGCGAATCACGAGGTTCGCCACCAAAGTCGGTGCAAAGCGACTCAGCGCTATGAATCTCTGTTCATACTGGGCCACAGTCATATCTCCTTGCTGTAAATGCAAGAACTCGGCCTCCTTAACATTCCGGTGTGAGCGAGGGTAAAATTGCTCCAAGAAGCGTTCCCGGAAAGTCTGCCAAGTAAGTGTATGGACATTCCAGCCTGACACCTCCAATGAGTGCCACCAGTGGTAAGCAGAACCAACTAGCAAAAATGTGGCCAATAGAACTCTATCCCCTAGAGGAAATCTCATAATAAAAAACACCCGCTCCATGCGAGTAATCCACTCCTCAGCCTCATCTGGGCTAGACTCGCCCATAAATATCGTCGCCCCCAGTCTCTGGGCTCTCTCAATATCAAAGACTTCATGAGCAGCCCTATCCTAGAGTACAGAAGCTAAAGTTTGACCCAGCTGTTCCAGTGTCTGCCTCAATTCAGGCTCCACTGTAAGTTCATGGTCATCTCCACCATTCCCCGACCGTTGACGGAACTCACGTCTCGGAGGCATTATACGCTGTGTAGAAGCTGTAGATCATTAATACCAAAATTTCACCTGTACACTAGATGTACGGTCTACAGGAATTTAACCTAGTGCTTTGATACCACTTGTAAGGACCCTTCCCGAATTTTCCCTCGAAACCCGGAAAGAACCCTTATCCCGTCTGACAGCTCTTTTATCTCAATTTTTAAATATCAGAAATACCCTTTATCCTTAAATAATTTTTTTTCTTTTTTGTAAACCTTACAGGGTTCCCGACCGAACCTCTGTACTTATTGACCATTCCTACCTGTCACACGCAGGATAGTATACAGGTCAATGCCAAGACCTCGAAATAGTGGTGTCCAAATAGGAACACTTTCTGACACCAATTGTCAGTAGGTCAGACACTGCTGACATCTCTACTGGAATACCACAAGACAACCGACTAGTCAGATACTTGGGAACCAACAATAATTCGTCAATCTGGGTCACCGCCCACACCAACCCACTGAGCCGGATGACGAAGTATTTCCGTAGGCTGATTAAGCCCATAGGCTGATTAAGCCCATGACAATCGTCGTCAAATCATATTAGAACCGGAAATATCCTCGGCTATCATATTACATCAATCGGCATATCCCTCGACTGGCATATCCCTAGCCACCAGGGTATCCCATGGGGTGTGCTAGTCCTGTATCACAACTCTATGTACTATGATATCACATCAGTCGACAAGTATCCTCGACTATCATATCATATCATCAGCCGGTATAACCTTCGGCTATCATATCACATCAGTCGGCATATCCCTCGACTGGCATATCCCTAGCCACCAGGGTATCCCTTGGGGTGTGCTAGTCCTGTATCAATACTCTCTGTACTATGATATCACATCAGTAGGCAAGTATCCTCGACTATCATATCATATCATCAGCCGGTATAACCTTCGGCTATCATATCACATCAGTCGGCATATCTCTCGACTATCATATCATATCATCAGCCGTTATAACCTTCGGCTATCATATTATATCAGTCGGCATATCTCTCGACTATCATATCATATCATCAGCCGGTATAACCTTCGGCTATCATATCATATCAGTTAGCATATCCCTCGACTATCATATCATATCAGTCGGCATATCTCTCGACTATCATATCATATCATCAGCCGGTATAACCTTCGGCTATTATATCATATCTGTCGGCATATCTCTCGACTATCATATCATATCAGTCGGCATATCTCTCGACTATCATATCATATCATCAGTCGGTATAACCTTCGGCTATTATATCATATCAGTCGGCATATCTCTCGACTATCATATCATATCATCAGCCGGTATAACCTTCGGCTATTAGATCATATCAGTCGGCATATCTCTCGACTATCATATCATATCAGTCGGCATATCTCTCGACTATCATATCATATCATCAGCCGGTATAACCTTTGGCTATTATATCATATCAGTCGGCATATCTCTCGACTATCATATCATATCATCAGCCGGTATAACCTTCGGCTATTATATCATATCAGTCGGCATATCTCTCGACTATCATATCATATCATCAGCCGGTATAACCTTCGGCTATTATATCATATCAGTCGGCATATCTCTCGACTATCATATCATATCATCAGCCGGTATAACCTTCGGCTATTATATCATATCAGTCGGCATATCTCTCGACTATCATATCATATCAGCCGGCATATCTCTCAACTATCATATCATATCATCAGCCGGTATAACCTTCGGCTATTATATCATATCAGTCGGCATATCTCTCGACTATCATATCATATCATCAGCCGGTATAACCTTCGGCTATTATATCATATCAGTCGGCATATCTCTCGACTATCATATCTTATCAGTCGGCATATCTCTCGACTATCATATCATATCATCAGCCGGTATAACCTTCGGCTATTATATCATATCAGTCGGCATATCTCTCGACTATCATATCATATCAGTCGGCATATCTCTCAACTATCATATCATATCATCAGCCGGTATAACCTTCGGCTATTATATCATATCAGTCGGCATATCTCTCGACTATCATATCATATCAGTCGGCATATCTCTCAACTATCATATCATATCATCAGCCGGTATAACCTTCGGCTATTATATCATATCAGTCGGCATATCTCTCGACTATCATATCATATTATATTGGAGGTTCACCGTGTTCACCGCTAATAACGGATCCTAGTCCCGGGTTCTGGTCTCCCTCAAATATATGGCCAATTCCGATAAACTCATACATCCGGGTCAAAACCCAAATCATGGACTCGATAATTTCCACGTCAAAATGATATCAAAACCGAGTCCAAAACCCATGATATTTTTCAAATCACACTTTAACTGATATAGTGGAAAACATATGTCTAGTGATCATTTCTAAAATCCAGAAATTCAATACCACAATACATAACAGTATTTAAACAAAGATATTTTGATGCATGCATTTCAGTTTATAAAACAAAAGTCCACTCACATACATCATCCAACCCTTAATCCATGGACGCTCTAGCCCAAGGAACACATGCACAATAATGACCCAACTACCTTGACTTTCCGTGCTCAAAACCCACTAATAAGGTCAACCATTACCGCTGGGATTGCCCAAAATTACCTCCAAACGACGTCCGATCAACCTAAAATATGTACCAACAGATTTGGGACGTCGAAAAATAGTTACCACGCGCCGTCGTGACCTCAGACTCGGCCCCACGCGCCTCCGGAAGATCGGCACAGGCGCTACGCGCCCTCATGCGCCGGTCACGCTCCTGCTACAGTGTTCACGCGGCTGGACCGGTCCAACCCGGTCCGGCTCAACCTGACCCGGTCCAACTCGACCTGACTGGTTCACTCAACCCGACCGGTTATCGGTGACTCGCCGGAGAAGACGACCGGACGGCCATCGCAGTCGTCGGAGGCTGGCCAGAGAAGATGACTGGACCGCCACCTCCGTCGCCGTCTGGTTCGTCGGAAATTGCCATTTCTGGTCGATTTTCAAGGTTTTCTAACTTCTTCATTTCTTGACCGTTTTTCACGATCTACACATGTAAATTCATCTACTTTTCACCAGGAATCCAAATATGAGATCAAAGCTCCGAGATCGTACCTGGTTTGGCCGGAAAACGGCCGAGAAGATTCGGTTCACCTCCCTCCTCCGTCTGTCGCCTACGGCGGTGCTCCCGCTCCAATAACTACCCCAAAATACTCGTGGGGTCCAGGGGAAGGTCTTCCCGACCTTGGTTTCGTTCGAATCGGGTCGAAATCCATCCAATGAAAGGGGTACTTCGGTGTTCGCACGGGGAGGTTTTTGGGTAGGAGAGAGAAACTGAATGGACCAATCTCTCGAGGAGTGAGAAAAATATCTGCTATATAGTTCCAACTTTTCCAAAATTACCAAACTGCCCCTGAAGCTTCTTGACCCGTAAGGAACTCATCGGGTCTCCGTTTTCCGCGTGCTGCCTGTCTACGAACTCGTGAGTTCGAGACCTACGCAACGACCCAAGAAAAATTTCCAAAAGTACTGCCAGTCAAAAAGTGACTCCCGAACCCGTCCAAAACTGAGGGTAAAATTCTCCAATTCTCAAAATAATTTAATTTCTAGTCCGGGTCGTTACAAAAGTCCATCAAATTCCAAGTTAGAAGGTTTGAGAAATTTAATTTTTTTAGTTTTGAAAATTGATTTTTGATTGGAAACTAATTATATTGTTTCTATTTTAGGGAATTTGTGATTGATTTGGAGGTATACTTATAAAGAGGTATGTGTCTTTGACTCTAAATTTAATTTTTTGGCAGAATTTTTGGATATATAAATATGTTAGGAAATTGTGCATAATATGTGGAAAATGTGTAGAAATTGTGTATAATTTGTGGAAAATATATATTATGTGATTTTTTAGGAAATTAGGAAATTATAAATTATGTAAGGAAATTAGGAAAATAGAAAAAATGTTAGGAAATTAGGAAAATAGAAAATATGTTGGGAAATTAGGAAAATAGAAACTATGTTAGGAAAATAGGAAATTAGAAAATATATTAGGAAATTAGGAAAATAGAAAATATGTTAGGAAATTAGAAAATTGTAAACTTTGTGATATGCATAATTAATATATGTTTGTATTTGTGAATTTTTTGTGATATTTTCTGTAAAGCTTTCATTAGTTCCGACGGAGTGAAATATGTTGATATTTCATAATTGTTTATGCGAAATTAATTGGGTTGATTAACTTCGTATAATGAAATTCAATGAAAAACCTTACACCCGTTTCAGAGTCAGTGAATCGGGTTGATTGACTAACTCTTGAATTGTTCATTTATTCGGACAGTTTGGGGGTGCGCAACTATGTGTTGTGTACTTTACGGTCTACGAGGCTAGGTTTCAAATGTGGCAAATTCAGTTTGTATCCCCTCAATGTTCTCCGAATGCATACTAGATATTTGTTTATAATATCTACGTCGTGCATTTGAGGAACTGTAGGGGGATGCTGCCGAAATTTCTCTCGAACAAAAATTAGCCTCGTAGACCGCAAACTACACAGCACAAAATGTGCACTCTCGAATAGGATATGGTCAAATCACCGAAGGCATAAGGAGACAAACGGCTTTTGATATTAACTTGTTCTAATTACGGGACAAAGTTAACTCAAATACTTACGTTGACTGTATTTTATGAAAACTTTCACAATGGACAGAGGGTGGATGCAAATGGTTTATAGATGTTTTGATGAGTATTTGGATGGGATCGCCACCTTTATTGCCTTTGCGCATCAAAGGTACGCTACTTGGGTGCGAGAAGATTTATGCCCTGGGATCACCGGTACTTGGACGAAGAAAAGTATATTCTTCCGTTTGGCATACTGGTCGAAATCTAAAATCAGACACATCGCGAATCCTATGCACATTGAGAAGAATGTTGCCGAGAGTGTTGTGGGAATGACTTTAACCATCGAAGGCAAGTCAAATGACACAAAAAAGACCCGTCTAGATATGCAAGAAATGGGGATTCTGCCTAATTTGTGGCTAAAAGTCACCAATGGCAAATACATAATGGCTCATCCAAGTTATACATTTACGTCGGAGAATAAGAAAAAATTTCTGATGTGGTTGCAGAGTGTCAAATTTCTCGATGGATACGCCGGCAACATATCCCGAAACGTTAGCACAAACGGTGCCACCATGTCTGGTCTGAAGAGCCCTGCCTATCATGTTTTTCTACAACGGCTCATTCCGATTGGTATTTAGCTCTACTTGGAGCCTGGTGTTGTTGAGAAGATAGTTATGTGTCTCAGTTCTTCCATATCCTATGTGCCAAATCGTTGGTAAAGGCGGACCTCGAAGAAATTAACGAGGATATTGTCAACATCATGTGCCGGCTAGAGCAAATATATCCGCCGACATTCTTTGATGTAATGGTGCACCTACTAATACATATGCCGGATGTGGCAAAGCTAGCTGGCCCAATGCATTATTGTTGGATGTACCCAATCGAGAGGTAAACTTCTTCCTGCTTTTGGAACTATTTCCTTACTATCATGTTAATATATGTGAATCATAATGTATATTTCCTTGCAGAATTTTAGGTACGTACAAGAGGTACGTCCGCAACAAGACACGCCCCTAAACCCTATCTGTATTTGCCCAAACAGTACCACCATTCGATGCTGGTCCAGTATTGGAGCCGTTCACCAATAGCGACATGGAGGTGGCTCATAGGTTCATCCTAAACAACTGTGATGAAGTCTTGCCCTTCCACGAGCAGCACGAGGCGTTGACGAAGGCTCAATATCCTTTGAATTGGGAAGAAATGGACCAACAACTGTTTCCAAGTTGGTTTTCGCATCATGTAAGTCAAATATTTTATTTGTAAATTTCTTAAAGTGTTTTAACGTTTACCAATTTCATTTCTTGTGTGTATCTTACCAGCTGGCACAGCTGGAAGATTACAACTCGCTGAATTTCAATAAAGAATTAATGCAGCTGGCAATTGGCCTATTTCGAAGAGAAACGTACGCTAGTTGTCACATTAACGGAGTTAAGTTTGTGTGCGCAGAACAAGACGACAATTTTTCTACTCAAAACAGCGAGGTCTTCGTGCAGGGGGACGGGGAAAATGTTGATACGAGGTTCTACGACAGATTGTTAAGTGTGGTTCAGGTGTTATACGCAGACCGCAAGTAGGTCGTTTTGTTCAAGTGGCATTGGTATGATACGAACCCAAATATCCCAGGCAGGGTCATTAAAGATCATTTATGTTCCTCGGTCAACACAAACACCCGATAGTTTGAGAGTAGTTTGAGAGTGATCCCTACATCCTCGCAAGTACGGCGAAACAAGTATTCTATATGGATGATCCAAAAGCTGGTACTAGTTGGAGAGTAGCTGAGATGGTAAATCATAGAAATATTTGGTACTTGGATGACCGATACCATGAAGAAGATGCGGAAACAGACGATGACTAAAATGTTTACCAGGTTGATTCCTCGGCATTCACCCTAAACGTGGATGGAGTACGGACCAACCGCATTATCCCACCAATTGCGATTGATGGGATTTTTATTGATCTCGGGGACATAGAACCAATTGAAAGTGATTATGAGGAAACAAGTATTGTGCACATCTCAGATGAAGAGCGTGATTGGGAGGAGGAGAGCGAATCCGACACTGAATGAAAGTTGTAAAGAAATGATTTCATTTAAATATACAATATCCAATCTATTATATTATGTTTTTATGTTTTGATGTTTCTATGTTACAATTAATCCAGTCTTGTCTCCATACTCAGATTGGACAACTGAGTTGATGCAAACATTTCTCACATTGCCATCATAGCAAATAACAACATCGCGAAGAATGGCCTGTAATCAAACCAAACCTCTCATGAGCTCTTTCAAGAGCTATAGCCTTTTCATTTTCAGTCAATGAAGCTTTTTTACTTGAACCATTTCTTCCCTTTTGAGGATGACATGGCAAATCCTCCAAGATATCAACACTTTCATCATCATCAACTTCTTTATTATTTTCTTCCATCTTAGGACATGTTATAGGAATGTTGGGAAATTCCAAATGTCCTGTGGGTCAGAAGGTGCTCGACGAATTACTAACTTCATTGGGCAAAGCCTTTTTGCACGACGAAATACGTGCAGATTAGCCGGGCAAAGCCTATTTTCCTCTTTGCCCGACGAACTAAGTAATTCATCGGGCACCTTCTGACCCATAGAACATTTGGAATTTCCCAACATGTCCTAACTTTGTCCAATCTGTATCCAACCAAACCTCTCCATTCCATGTTTTTGTCACTTCTAATTCCCATTCTTCACCACTTGGAAGCTCAACATGTATCGGATTTGATAGACCTTCCCCATATTTATCCACAAGTTTTGTGTACTTAGAACTATCAGCTGTAATGAATTTGAGGAATTGAGGAGTTGTTGGAGAATTTTTTTGAAGGGAAGCCAAATATCGCCCTTCCACCTCCATATCTGTGACCTGAGATGCTCCCGGCTTTGATGGAAGAACAACATCCAAAGTCTTGATCTGCTCCGGGTTCAGAGTCTCATGGAACTCCAAAGAGCCTTCAATGAGTGTACCACATCTTCAACATACCATATTGATTCATGGAGTATTAGCACAAAACCCATTATCTTCATTCATTCACTTACTGCATGCACTTCAAACTACGTACTAAATTCATTCATTTAATTTTATAGTAAAATCGTCGATAAATGAATAGTCGAGCAATTGTAACTCCTCATATTCATACCCGAAGTGACAGCAGTCAAAGTGACTTTGTAATGTAGTATATTTGAAAAGGGTTGGAAATGGTTACAAAATTAGTTTGTTTGATAAAATAGTGTACAGAATTTTGACAAAAAAATGGGTCAGAAGCTTTGCCCAACAAATACACATGTATTCATCGTCAGGAAAATTTGTCCTTTACCGAATATGGGAAGCTGTATTCGGTTGACGGTTGCTGAAAATGGAATAACTTTGCCCGGCAAATATACAAATATTTGTCGGGCCAAATATACAAGATTGAATTTACATTTAATTATTACACAAAGGTTTTAAATTACTTGCGAAATGAAATAGACTTATCTAACCGTCCACATTTATTGCACGTACTCATAGATCGCCTACGCGAAAAATTACCCATCTTGGAATTACGGGGATTAGGTAACGATGTGCGACGATTCGACGGTTACAAAACGTTTTTTGACGATCGAACAACTTTAACTCCTCAAAACCTCACAATTTTCGACGGGGGAGGTCTAGGCACGTAAAACCACAAACTGAATGGTTAGATCGATCAAATTCAATCGTTTGAATATCAATTGAACCAAAACTTCGAAAAACATATTGAAGTTTCCTCGAAGTGTTTAAAGTGTTTGATGAATAAGCTTATTTTACGATTTTCAATAATTTACAAAATGAAATCGACTGATCTAACCGACCACATTTATTGCACATACTTATAGATCGCCTACGCGAAAAATTAGAAAATTTGGAATTCCCGGGACTAGGAAACGATGCGCGACGATTTGATGGTAACAAAATATTTTTTGACGATCAGACGACTTTAACACCCCAAAACCTCACGATTTCCGACGGGCGAGGTCTATGCACGTCAAAGCACAAAGTGAACGGTCAATTTCTTCAAATTCCATTGTTTGAATATCAATATAACCAAAACATTAAAAAAACTCCTTGAAATTCAGAAACTTAACTATTTAGGCTTGTAAACTCCTTAAAACATGGCGATTTTCGACGGTGAAGCTCTAGACACGTAAAACCACAAAGTGAACTATCACGATCTTGAAAATTCAATCGTCGAGCCTGGTTTTTACATTACCCATATTTTCATAAATAAAGCCACGTTTTCCCGACGAATCCACGTTTGCTCGCGCAATTTTTTTTTGCGAAAAATCAAAATTTCAGCCAAAATTTTCACGAAAAATCAAAATTTCCGCTTCTATTTGCCCAAGAAAATAAGCACCCTTACCCGACGAATTTCTACCACATTCTGTTGCCCGACAATGTTGTCATCGAGAAACTGTCTCCACTAAGACTAAAACATCCGCGACTCTTCTTTTCCTCTTCATCTTCCTATCATCGGTTATTCCGCCTTCTCTGCAAAAAAAACCGAAACCCAGCAATACCAAGCCCCTCAAGCACTTAGCCTCACCATCTCCCTCTCCACCACTCCCTCTCACTCACTCAGTTGCGAAGGCCGTCGTCGACTCTCTCTCTGCCAGAAACAATACCCATAACCCAGTCGCATCTCTGCCAAAAAATGAAACCCAGAACCTTGCTCTCCCTCTCTCACTCTCACTTTGTCCCTCTCTCACTCTCGGTCTGCCACATCTCTCTCCCTACAAAAACTGAAACACAACCGCTGTCAACACAACCGCCTACGCTTCTCTCAATCTCACGCCGCCGCCTCTCTCTTGCATTACCTCCCACTGTAAGTCTCTCTCTCTATCATATTGGAATTGAAATTTGGATTGCGAATTTTATGAATTTTGAATATGATTTTGGGTATGATTTTAAGAATTTTATGAATTTTACATATGATTTTGGGTATGATTATGAATATGAATTTTATGTGAATTTTGGATATGTGAATTTTATGAATTTTGGATATGTGGATTTTATGAATTTTATGTGAATTTTGGATATGCATTTGGATATGCGAATTTTGGATATGTGAATTTTGGATATGATTTTGGATATCTGAATTTTGGATATGATTTTGGATATGTAAAATTTCTGAATTTTGGATATCTGAATTTTATGATTTTGGATATGTGAATTTTATGATTTTGGATATGTGAATATTGGATTTAGTAATTTAGGTTTAAGTATGTTAGGATTTAGTAATTTAGGTATAAATTTGGTTTAATTTTGATTGGATTGGTTTAAGGTTGTTTGGATTTAGTATTTTAGGTTTAATATATGTTTGTATTGGTTGTATTTTAATTTTGTGAATTTATTAGCAAAAATTAAAACTAGGTGGTTTTATTTCATTTTTGTGAATTTCTTATTAAAAATTAAAATTAGGTGGTTTTTTTTTTTGTGAATTTAATATTTAAAATTAAAAAATTTTGGTTTTTTATTTATTATAAAATTTTAAAATATGTTGGTTAATTTTATATTAATTATTTTGAATATCTTATTGTAGATGTTGCAGCGCCCCTTGATCATATCCAGAACCCGCCTCCGCGATGAGCCTACTGATGACTGTGCGGAGGAGGAGGCATCCCCTACCACAGTAGCCTCCACGACTGAGTCCACTCAGGGACCCAGTGACACCTCGCAGTCCGTACGACCCGGTGCGTGATCGGCTCGTCGACGCCATAGTAAGAAACGGGGGGAACCACGTACCGACCCCCATCCCTCACAGGCGCCCGCCCCCAGCCCTCACAGGACACCGGAGAAGACAAATCGGAGATTGAGGCCGGAGTAATCCCCCGATGGTAAGTTGATTATATTGTTTATTTAAAAAACCATTTTAGTTTTTTGCTCATATTTTGTACTAATTTTTGTGGTAATTGCAGGGACTTTGGTGAACGTGCGCGGGATCAACAGGGGTTTGGCATCGCAGCGGATTTTTCGAACTACCAGGTGGAATACATGCCTCATCTACTGAAAGCGACCCAAAAAATCCACAGCCTGGTGGTACACGACATAGGCGCGATTCATCGTACCAAGTGCCGGATGATGCTCTACTTTCAAGAAGCTCGACGTGAAGATGAACAGGGACTGTTGGGCTGAGTTATCGATATGTGTTTCTCCATTTTTTAACATTATTTTTCATTTTTTTTAATATTTTACTAACTTTAATATTTTATTGCAGGTCAATTTTGACTAAAACTTGGAGGACGCCGACTTCATTGACTACCTCACCCGCTTCTGGCAGAAACGATACTCGGACTGCAAGTACGAGCTCCATCTGTACTAATTGAGCTGGAGAGGCCAGGAGGAAGCTCGTTCAAATCCTCCATCTGAGTTGGCGGAAGGGCCTCAGTTGCAAGGGAGGCTGTGGTTGTGCACCCATTTCGAGGACCCCGCATATCTAGTACTTGCCAAAGAATTGAATTATTTCTTCATTTTCGATTTCAATTTCCATTTGAATTTATTTTGATTATTATTACTAATGAACAGCGAAAATCGGCTGCCAACAAAGTAAATCAGGGGAAGAAGGAATACAACCACCACGGGGGGTCGCGATCCTATGGGCACAAGCAAGAGGACCTGCGAAACGCCAGGTCGATGTGGCCGGAGCTGGATGTATAGGGGTAAGTCTACGCTGACCGCGGTAACCAGGCGACTGACACTACTTACGTAAGTTTCTTTTTTGCATATTCAATGTTAATTTTTAATTTCCATAATTATATTCCTAATTAATATTTATTCGAATTTGTAGGATGCGATGCAGCAAGATGTACAAAGTGTACAGGCTGAGTTGTCGCAGCAGCAGCCCGAGATCCCGTTGGAGTAGCAGCTACCGGATCCCGGCTAGTCAGTGGAGATCTTGTACCGACGGCTGGGTAGGTGCCCCGGGAAGATAATACGGGGGGCGGGAGATGCGATAGTGTGGGTTGTCACGAGTGGCTCTTCGAGTTCTTCTCGGGGACCCTACGAGCATCCTGAGAGGTTCACGGAGCTCTAGAAACACTTCAAGAACCTCCAGACCGAATGCGCGAGCGTCAGGGACGAAAACGCGACCATCAAGGCAGAAAAAGCGACCATCAAGGCCACCCTTGATTCAGAGCTTGAAGCGATGCGTTCACGTTGGATGGATATTCCTCTGCCACAGCCTCAGCACCCGGCCAAGCAGCCTGACTAGTATCCCGCCTAAGACCCCAAGCACTCCGACCAGCACCCCGACCAGCCGCCGAACATTTAGATATATAGGACGTTGTAATTTAGTTTTAATTATGTAAAACATTCATTTTTAGAAATAATTTTTTTTATTTTATTTGATTTTTTATTATTTTGCTTATATTCATTTAAAAATATATTAATTTTAATTATATATATATTTTTTTTTAATTATAGAAATTATTAAAAAAATTAATTTGTTTTCCTAAAATTGAAGGCTTGCCCGACGAACTACCACTGTTTGCTAGGCAAGATAACAACAAATTCAGTGGACAGCTGCTGAATTTCAAAGCTATTTTTTACACTTTGCCAGGCAAACAGTGGTTTTTTGCCGAGCAAGGTGTAAGAATTTTGCCTGACCGACGCTTCAATGTCATCGGGCAAGACTCGTTGACTTACTTCAATTGCTCAACAACTCGTTCACAACCATTGTTGTTTGTCTAGCAAGCATTCGTTTGCGACCATTGTTCTTTGTCGGGCAAGTGGTCATTTGCCCGTCGAACACGCTTTTTTGGTCTTTTGCCCGTCAAACACGCTTTTTTGGTCCTTTGCAACAACTCGTTCAGCTTGCCCGACCGCTATGGCCCGACGAATTTTGTCCGACGGACGTTCGCCGGTGTTGGTGTTGCCAGGCGAATTTTCCTTCTTGCTCAACGGACCTTTTTCCTAGGACAAACCTCTTTTTCCTGTAGTGAACTCTCCATCTTTGACATTCTTGAATCTTAGTAGCAATCAATTAAGTGGAGGAATACCGGAAAGTATCCAACCTCGAGACTATGGATTTTTGGAATGAATTCTTTGAAAGGGGTGATTTCAAAAACTCATTTCTCAAAGCTCTCCAAGTTAGAGAGACTAGTGTTAACCTATAACTCCCTAGTTTTAGACATCCATCCCGATTGGGTTCCACCTTTCCAATTGGATTATTTAAATTTGGAGTCTTGCAGTCCTAATTTCCCGAATTGGCTTCAAACCCAGAAACATCTTTCATACCTTGATCTATCTGATGCCGGAATTTCTGATATTCTTCCAAGTTGGTTTTGGGGTCTGTTTCGTAATGTGACCTTTATGAACCTCTCCCACAACCAAATTAGAGGAATGTTTGCTGATTTGACACTAGACTTTGCATATTGCCCTGGAATATGTCTAAGTTCCAACAAAATTGAAGGTCCAATAATCCCCCCCCCCCCCCCCCCCCCTTCTTTCACAAGCATCATATCTAGATCTCTCAAATAATGAAATCTCAAGGTCAATTACTTTCTTGTGTGCAAGTGCAGCTACAAGTTTAACATTTCTTAAGCTCTCAAGCAACAATGTTTCCGGAGAACTTCCAAATTGTTTGACACATTTGGAACACCTAATCATGCTCGATTTGAGTTTCAATAGTTTTTATGGGAATGTTCCTAAGACTATAGGCTCCTTGTTTCAAATGGAACCACTGAAATTAAGAGGGGAATTGCCTTCATCCTTGAAGAATTGCTCCAGTTTGCAACTTATTGATCTTGGACATAAGACATTATCGGGACCGATACCTACATGGTTAGGAACTAGCCTTGAGAATTTAGTTATCCTTATGCTTTCATCTAATCACTTCAATGGAAGCACGCCCTCTGAACTTTGTCATCTTTCCAAGCTCCAAATTTTGGATGTCTCTCAAAATAACATCTCTGGAAGTATACCCAAATGCCTCAACAATTTGATTGCACTTACTCACGAAGGAAATTCAACTCTGACCATCGCATATTCTTATATGAGAGATGTAGATCGAAATGCATATGAGGGGACTGATTATAAGGATGATGCATCCTTCATCTGGAAAGGAATAATGTACTCATATAGAAATACTCTGGGTCTGGTGAAAAGAATCGATTTTTCAAGCAATAGATTATCAGGAGAAATTCCAAGTGAAATCACTCATCTTGTTGGGCTTATTTCTTTGAACCTATCTAGAAACCATTTGACAGGCCCCATAACTCCAGAGATTGGAAACTTGAAGTCATTGGATTAACTTGATTTGTCAAGAAACCAAATAGATGGAAGAATTCCAACAAGCCTCTCTAAGATAGATCGTATTGCTGTCTTGGACTTGTCATACAACAACTTGTCTGGAAAAATTCCAATAGGCACTCAGCTCCAAAGTTTTGATTCCTCTGTTTATGCTGAAAATCTTCATCTGTGTGCACAGCCACTTCGGAAGAAGTGTGATTGAGAGGAAACAGGCCCACAGAAACCGAGGTTTATTGATGAAGAAGATAAGGATGAGCTTATAAGCCAGGGATTTTACATCAGTATGGTGCTTGGATTTGTTGTTGGATTTTGGGGAGTTTGCGTAGCTTGATATGCATCAGGTCATGAAGGTACTCATACTTCAGGTTCTTGAATGCTTTCAATGAATGGTTTTATGTAAGGTTTATGCTGATCAAGCGACGCTGAATGCTCAAACATTAATCGGTAAATTTCCCTACTCTCTCTCATACACACATAACAGGTATTTGTGTTTTTAAAATTACTTACCGGTGCTTGTTTAACTTTTAATGTTTTTGGCTAGGGCAGGGGCAGCTACTGAATCTTCAAAGCTTGCATGGATGGTCAATTGCCTCTACGAGTTAATGAGTATGGAGGTAGCTAGTTAGCGCTTGATTAAGCTCCTTAATAATGAGATTTGTTGATGTTGAATTGTTACTATATTGTAATTACAACTTGATTGGGACTTGTCCAATCAACAGTTTGTCTTGAATAATGTTGTAGCTTGCTGTATTTCAGACAATTTTCTGCAGTTTACTACAGAAATTCAGTGTACGTAGCAATATATGGCCCTCATCTTTAGTTCTATGCTAATAAAAGTTATCAAATTTATCAATTTATTAGATTTCAATTACCGCAGGAATATTGACAGCGCCCTTTGACAATTGTCTAGAAAGTTCTAGACAAATGTGCATTAATTTCAACACTCAGCATTTGTGATTCTTCGAGCTTGCTACACGGCGTCTCAAATCTTTTTCTCGGAAGTGTCTTTATGTAGATGTATTTTCGTTGTTTTTCTCGAATTTGGTACAACTAAATTTTTTGGTGGCTTCCCTTCTTCTTTTATCGGCTTTCTCCATATGTATTGTTTTTCTTTTTGAGTTTTGATTCTACTTGCTTCTCTTTTGGGAGAAGTTTCATGTTGAATTGATGGAGGACTCGATCTTGATGCTAGTGGAGCTGTAGATGTACTTGGAGTGGAAGTCTTTTCTGCTTCAGCTTCGTCTTGTAACTTTATGTGTCTTCTCTGTCTAGGCATCGTTCTTCCTTCCCGCTTTATTCCTAGTAGCATCACCAAGGAAGTTCCATTTTTCGATTGGAAAATTTCTATTTTCCATCTTCACTTTCATAACTATTTTATTTTTTTCATCATATATTGTACATAAATTTCTAGAAAAGTAGAGCATCTGTTTTCGAGCAGTTGACCAATGCTCAATAGATTATGTTGTAGGCTAGGAACTAAAAAACATCTTTTATATATTTAGTTTCCTTCATTAGTTTGTATAGAGATCGTACATTTTCCTTGCGTCTCCACCAAAGCGCCATCTCCTATCTTGACTTTGCCTTTTACAAACTTGTCTATGCTAGCGAAGATGCTTTCCTCACTTGCCATGTGATTACTACAGTCGTTGTCTCTGTACCACTTCCGGTTATTTTTGTCTGAAACTTGACGAGCATAGAACATATGCGCATTCTTCTCTTTTCTTCTAGATAGTTGGCATGGTGATTTTTCTTATGCTAACAATCTCTTTCTATGTGCCCAAATTTTCTACAATTCCAGTATTTGGACTTTCCTCGAAACCAACATTCTTGTTCAAGGTGACTTGTTTTTTTACACACCCCACACGGAGGATATTTTTGTCTCTCGTTATTTTCTTTTTTATTTTCCCACTTTTTATTGGGTCTATCTCCTCTAAAATTTTCTTTTATTTTCCTTTCCCCTTCTTCAATTTCTGAGACTTTAAACTTAATTATGATGGGAAGGCTCTCTCTACTGGACTTTTATCTCGCCTACTCAGTCTTTTTTCATAGGCTTCTAAAGAGCCCATTAGTTATGTCACTGAAAGAATCGATATATTTTTCGACTGTTCAATGGCAGTAACTATTGCATGATACTTATCACTCAAGCTGATAAGTATTTTTTCTACAACTTTAGCATCGGTGATTTTTTCACCATATGCTCTCAACTGATATACAATTTCTTTTACTTTTGCATAATAATCTTGAGCAGTCTCAGAATCCTTCATTTTAATATTCTTTAAATCTCTTCTTAGAGTTTCTAGTTTTATGGAATGTACCTTTTTGTTCCTGCGGAACTCCTCCTTCAACGTTTCCCACGCTTCCTTTGCCAACGTTGCACCGATGATCCTTGGGAAAATTGTATCATCCAAGGCTAGTTGGAGAGCATATAGAGCATTTGCATCTCTTTGCTGCTCTTTCTTCAACTGCCTATGCTGCTCCGTAGTTGGATTTTCTGAAACTGAGAACCCGGTATCAACTATGACGTCCCATAAGTCTTGAGACATATAATAGGTCTTCATCTTGATGCTCCATATATCGTAATTTTATCCGGCAAATATTGAAAGCTAGGCTGGACTTTGACTTAATGTAGACATGAAGAAGGACTAGAATTAACCCAACACCCAAACTTTATAACGGCTGATCAAACTAGCTTTGACACAACTTGTTCTTGATCTAACTAGCTCTGATACCACTATTGAGTTATGGAGATGCTCGGATACCATTGTTGGTGTTTTGGGAGTATTTAGGTTGGGTTTATGAATGAATGAGTTTAGGAAAGGATATCACACAAACACAGTTTTATTGATACAATAAAGGAGTACAAGACTTCACTTAGATGGGCTAATATTTAACATCTAACTTAAGACCTAACTACTATTGGCTAGTATTTCTCGTAGCTCTTCTTTGTGGAGCTCACTTTGTTTCTTCACTCACTTGCACTTTTTTTCTCTTCACTCTCACTCTGTATTCTTTTCTCACTTTCTTTATCACTTTCTTTCTCACTCTTTTCTTAGACTTCCTCACTTCACTCTCTTATTCATACATTTCTTTCTCTTACATATATTACATGATACTTCACTTCTATTTATGGAGGCCATCTTGGCCGACTTAGTAAGTCGGTTGCCTTGATCTCTTTCTCATAGCCGCAACTTTTGGTGGCTTCTAGAAAACTGATCCATTGAGTACATGACTTAGTCTTGCCAACATACTTATTCTAGAATCATCACTTGATCTTCTAAGCTGGAGCTATCTAGCCTAATCTGGGTTAATCTTGATATTTCTTGTCTTTTAGAATTCTCTATATCTTTCTCAAATATTCACTTCCATTATTCTTGAGTTGTCTATCAAAATATTTGAGATAGATCAAAATTTAACCCAAAGTCGTCAAAAATAAACTAACAAGTATCAGAACCAAGAACGAAACAATTACGTCTATATATATATGTATATCCAATTGGGTGAAGTCTAAATGAAAAACAGCAATATATAATGATCATAACCAGAACTTACAAGGTTTTGGAGGGCACTTATTCACTGTGGTTCTGTGTAGCACCGAGTCCCCTCAGAATCCGATTCAGATTGCACCTAGTCCAGTGTAGATTATTCCTAGCTAGCTTCCTGTTCTTGTACAGAAATCTTTCATTTGAGAAGAAACAGAGGTTTGATGTTTTATTGGCAATGTCATGAGTTGAAAGGTCAAAAAATAAGATAGCATATGTTGATGCAAAAATCGTCCGGATTAAGATTCGTCGATCAATCTCCGCACACAAGAAAAACAGACAAACGAGGTCAAGGCTGAAGCCCCTAGTTCAACCAAGAACACTCCGATCATAAGTCAGTTTAATCAAGGATGTAAACAGATTGAGTATCAGTATTGTGAATTTTGGGTTACCTGAGAGGTGATATGAGGTCCTCTATTTATAGCGAAGTGTTGGGAAATCACTTATTATTAATTATATAAAATAACTCGTAGGGAGATTATTTACTATTGGCATTGATCTGATTAATTAATATATTCAGCTCGTAAATATATTAAATTAATGCAGAGAGCATGATGTACCATCATCGGTTATGCCATGAGCAATAACATTATGAGAATTATGAGTCACCTGGCAGCTCCATAATTTTCAGATATTTTATAGTTGGAGCGAGTCCGAATGACTTGAACTTCCACCAACTCATCCGTTGGAGCGAGTGAGCGTGCTTCGAGATGTTGCATGGCGTCTCGATTTTCCTTACAGTGCTCCAATGCACGATAGGGCTCCGGCCCATCATCCGAGTCGATCGTGAGTGACAATCTTGGGCATTGCCGGTCTCTAGCCGTGGAGGTGCAACTTTCCTCACCGGAATCAATTAGCGATACGTATCGAGACATCGTCTGACATCGGACATGCTCCTTGCTAGGTCGTCATGGGATGTTCACTTGATCTCCTCCCATCGTGACGCTGTCTCTTGCTTGCTATATTCCTTGCTCCCCTATAAGTTGTTGAAGAAGCTTTGACTGCACTTGGACTTGGTTATTCAACCGCTCAACTTGTTATGATAGGTTGTTGTGGTGGCGAGCGCCGCGATGTCCGTGTGTGACATGTGACACGTCGGGGCTCACGTGTCAGGCTTTGATTCCGTTGTGTCGCACCATGCGTCACGTGAGTGCGAGTTTGTCCTCATGCGTCCCAAATCTCATCCAGTAGTCTTCGAAGATCCAGATATGCGGGTAACTAGTTCGCAACCTGTCGGGATGTCTCCCCCGCCAATCACATGTTGGTGTACTTATTACAGAATTATAACTATTTTACGCTATTTGATTTCAAAAGATTACAATATAATTTTATTGATTTCAGTTATCTAGTTTTCAGAAATCATATTTATTTCTATCAGTAGTACAAGAGTGATTTTACTTCAGATGATCAGATTTACACTATATGTGATGATTATGATTTTAAACAGAAATCAAGTTATTATTTATAGTAGCAATTTCAAAACGGGGGATGGTATATGTTTTGGTAATGATTTCAAAAACTTTATTTTTGTCTACTCACTAAGTTTATCTCATAGTTTTCGAATTTTGTGCCACCAGGTTATCTTAACAAGTGAGGTCAACTCGAGTGGTGTGAAGGCATCCTAGTTCGTAGCTTCCTAGAGAGACATGTCAGAATCACAATAGGGTCATCTCGGATTTTCACGAGGGAAATGGTTTTACATCTTCGAGTTATTAATGATTATGAACTTATTTAGAGAAGTTACGTAATTGATTATAAATCATATTTGAATATTATTTTCATTATTATTATTATTATATTATGATTGGCATGATTTCAGTATAGAAATTACAATTTTAAAAATCATTCTTTACTAGATTATGAAATAGTTCGAAGTTGCTGAAAGAATATTTTATTATATAATGATTATCATTTTGGCTCTTGAAAGGTTCCTTTTGACCATGAGAATAACTTTCAAATATTACTGAAAGTAGTCAGATCCTTATTGACACACCCCGTCCAAGATAACATAATAAATATATAATATTCGGGTATGCGGGCCGAAACATGGACCAAAAAGTCCATGTGACGAAACCCTCAGAAAGTTGTGTAGGAACACGCCGCGTTTTACTGGGAAGGATCGAACCATGGGAACGAAATGACATTTATATATATAGTCAATAACACCATGAATGGTATCACTAATAACACAGATCATGTCTACAACAAAAACGTGCATGATGATTTACAAAAGACACCAAAACTAGTGATCTCAATACAACGTAGGGTCGAAACCCCTACATTAATGCAAAACCGCTGCCACTAGCAATATCCTCTTCGAACCTCCGGCTTAACACTTCTTAATTCCTGAGGGCCAAAAAACAAAGGTGAATGAACCCGAAAATAAGGTCAGTTAAAAACAATAGTAAATTATATATATATATATATATATATATATTAGCCCCTCAGTAGAAAAATCAATATATTCATGCATAACATGCACGCAAGAATTTATATATATATACAAGTCCATCCAAAAATTGAAATAAGTAATTAAGAAAAAACTCATCCATAAAGAATCGCTTGGACAGACCGTCAGACATTCCCGGTCAAACACTTACAATTCATGACATGTCACCAGACTATTAACAGTCAAGTCATCACAAATGACTCATCATCATACTCCAATCATAATCGGTACTCTTTTCATGGTTCTTAGCATTCAAATCACCATAAACAAGTACAAATATTATTTTATAATTGACATCTCAATCAAGTATCACACACTGACAAGTATTTACCATCAATGGTACTTTCTCAAACAAGTCCTCCCTCAGGATAATATGACATCAATATTATAATTATCTGACCATCGGTACCATATAGTCGCACGAGTCACGCTCACGTGACAGGACTGGGTATCTTCACTATTTACCACGACCACGTGAAGGACTATGTGCATAACACCATCACCACATGTCTCTTTTAGGGCCCTGGGACAAGACTAGCGCATTTTAACTAGTACAGAGCGAGCGCAAGTGAACAATCACGCTGAGGACTAGTTTGTGGCCTACAGACAAGTACGATACCAGCAACTACCAAAAGGTCCATATCTCATCAATCATAATAGCTCGGCATACTCACCGAACTCTCACAAAACATACTCATATCATCATCATATTAGCTCGGCATAATCCTTGAGCATATACATTTTATACTTTTCATACTCGACATGACTTTAATCATTACTAATATAACTAGTGGCCACTAATTCACATTTTGAGACTTCACAACTAAACTCGGTTCTCAATGACTCACTTATAACACATATAGCAAAAATTCCCATTAATCAACAAACCATGTACTCTTTACATCAACATTCACACATAGGGCTTAAAGCATATCATAGCGCGTAACCAATCAAAGGGGAATCAAACCCAACTAGTCCAGAGTCAATCAAGTCATATACAAGACCGTAAAGTCAACATATACCCCACCTAGGGTCACCATGACACCATCAAGCAATTATAACAAATGCATGAAATTCAGACTCAATCATGTCCTAAAACGACTCACAAAATGACTCACTAAACCAAAAGTTTTAACCGGTTCAGTATGGTTCAATATTCCATAATTTGAAAATTAAAACCGGATCATACCATACCGATTGTATTCGGTATGCTTTCGGTTTGGTTCGATTTTGGGCCATATTTTTAAAATTTTCCTTTTGGGTCAGTTTTCGGCCTTTTACAAGTTTTGGGCTAGAATCTGAAACAACCACAATCTTTTTTTCTTTTGAAAAATTAAAATTATATTAACAAAGAAACCAAATAGGCTCAGGGGAAGATGTTGTAGTGGAAACAATGAAAGGAAAAGTTTGCCTTCTTATCTCTACGAAAGGTATTGATGGATTTGGCAGCAGAGCATCATTTGGCGGACGCTGTTCAATTACTATACCAAAAGCTGAAGCCACGAAAGTACTTTTTGGATGAGCTCAGTAGTGTTATGACGGTCAGAAACAGAAAGTATGTAAATGGTTGTTTGATGAACCTGTTACTAATTTCATTCTATACATGTTAACATTAACTCAAAAAAATAAAATAAAAAGAGGCTCAGGGGAAACCTGAGACCTCACAGACAGAGAGCCATACAGGGAGCCAAACAAGGAGCCAAACATGTTACATTAACTCAAAAAATATATTTTTTTGTTTGGTGAACCTGTTACTAATATTTTTGTTTCGATTTAAAAAAATATATTAAAAACAAAAATCGAATTTGGTACAGCGCGAGATGATACGATATATCAAAACTCAGAACCGAAACCATACCAGTTTGGTTCTGTACCGAATTTTTGTTCGGTTTAATTATTCGGTATTTTTTCAGTATCTCGATTACATATTTCTGGGCTTAGATGTACCTTCAGCAGATATTAGATCAGATCTTTGGGACCCATCAGTACAAAATTGTGATATTTGATTAACATATTATAGTATAACTTTATTGATTTCAGTTATCCCAAAGATCTAGATCTACGAGTAGCCAGTTCCCAACATGTCAGGATGTGTCTCCCACCTATCGCTCGTCGATGTGCTGGAGTGCGGTCACACATAAATTGTTTATGGATGTCCATTTCAAATTGTTCTCATGGCACAACACATCATACATACAACAATGGCTTCTCATCTCAAATGTTAGGAAAAGTTAGATGAGATCCAAGGTAACATCAATTTCAAGAAGAAACAAACAATGATTAAGTCATTATTTAGAAAGACCTCATAGTCGAATCATAAGCATTATGTGTCGGGAAATTATTAATTTATATATTAAGTGGGACTTATATGAATTTTAATCATGTATTATGTTATAAATTTAGTGAATTATTAATTTAGCAAGTTTTGTTTTTCCCAAATCGGAACGAACCAAAAATATTATTTAACTGAGTTTATTAATTTATCAGGTATTAAATTATCAAAATTCTACTTGATTTGATTTTTTTTTCTAAGGGGGGTTTATTCGACTGAAATTTTAGTGGGTTTAAAATAATTTCAAATTGTAAAGGGTTTTAATTGATTTCTCTTTTTCATATGGTTTTACTCAATTCAATTCAAATTTCAATAGATCTGGATTGTGACGTGTAAAGTGTTTTATTAAGTGTTTGGTTTCTGGAGTTGACTATACATGACTTTCAATCTTGACCCTTTTAACGAATTTGAAGCCAGGTGAGCAAAGTTCTCTCTCTCTGTATACATATATATATATATATATATATATATATATATATATATATATATATATGTGTGTGTGTATGTGTATATGCATATATAATGCAACCTATATATACATATAATGCAACAGATTTGGATGTTTTCATAACAGCATTTGCGTTGAAGATATTCAATTTCAAACAATATATTTACTCCAAGTTGCAACAGTCAAATTTGGAACTAATTATGGGGGTATTCAATTGAGATTTTCATAGAGTTTAAATGTTTCTGAAAGTTCAGATGTATTCAATTAAATTTTTTAAAGAGTTAGTAAAAGTTTGGGGTATTCAATCTATACTTTATAGAGATTTATATAGTCATTAAAAGTTGAGTTGTATTCAATCATGACATTTCATAACTCCATAAAAGTTAGGTATATTGAAAATGTCAATGAATATTGTAGACTTCATTAAATGGTAGAGTTTTATGGAGTTTGACAAACATTTTATTGTAAATTATGCTTTAGCAAGTTTTGATTTCTCTAGCCTCCCCCCTCGGATTTATACAGATTTTATACAAAGCTTAAAAATTATTATTTGTAGTTTTTATATTTTTCAATAGACTCAATAAAATTCAAGTCTCCTACCGATATTATCATATATTACTCTCTAATTGGAATTATAAGTAATTGAATAATACAAATTTTACATTAATTTATTTATTGTTTTGAAGAAAAAAAATTAACAAAACCTGGACATACTGCACCTAATAAAAAAACCCCACCATCCCCTAATGAACCGGAAGGGCAGTCCAACGTGCGGAAGTGCTGTCTAACCACTGCCAAAAATACCTCAAAGCAATGGCTAGGGAACCAAGAGGTCTAATCCGGGGACCTACTCACCAGACACGCATATCTAAAAATAACTCAATGATATGCAGATGAAAACATGAACTACACGTAGACAGCCTCGACGAGCGTATGACGGAAAATGCCTCAACATCATACGTCAGAGATATAACCCTCAACGAGCACATGACGAAAAATACATCAACTTCATGCGTCGGAGAAAATAAGCCTCCAGCTAACGTGAGTGAATCCTAGGACCCAACGTGGCCGAAAATAATAATAACCGGGAATGGTACATATATATAGTGAAAAATGGCAGTGTGACTCCACAAATAAAATTAAAATTCACATACCTGGCCTAAGCCAAAAATCATCAAAAACTCTAGGTTGAAACCCAAAATCCATAAGTCCAAAATCCCGGGCCTAAGCCCAAAATCGTATACTCGGCTGAAGTTAAAATCCATAAAACCGGGCGGTAGCCCCAAAACCTCATGATCGGGCGGTAGCCGCAAAACCTCATAATCGGGTGGTAGCCGCAAAACCTCATAATCGGGCTTAAACCCAAAATCCACAACCAACCTAAGCCCAAATCATTTCAAAATCGTTATTGAAATCCATAATCAATAATAAATTAATCGTTTAAAAATAATTATCCTTAGTTCCCGAATCTCACAAAAGATAATAAATTATTTTAGAATAATTACCATTAACATCTTAAATAATTAATTGACAAGAAATCATTAAACATATAATTATGCATGCATTACAATTTAGAAAAACAAAGCCCATTCACCGGACGCTCAAACAAGCTTAACTCTGAGATGTGTGCTCCTCTACAGTCCCCGGAGTTGTATCGCCTATCAAAAGTGACAACCGGGAATAATAAATAACCATTCTAAACGTTAAACTAGGGCCCCTAACCCTGTGAGTGTGCACGAGTCCTAAAACACTCTCAAAGTAACTTAGAAATCAAAATAGCACCTAAACAAACTCATGTTGCCACGTACGTCCCACGCTTAGAGGGGAGTGTTGGTGACTAAGCATCTTAGCTGGCCTTCTACTAGGCTGTGAGGTGGATCAAGTGTGCGTGTGTGTGTGTTGAGTGAGCTATAAAGCTAAACAAAATGTGTGTGAGCACTGAGTGTGTGTGTGTGTGTGTGTGTGTGTGTGTGTGTGTGTGTGTGTGTGTGCGTGTGCGTGTGTGTGTGTGTGTGCGTGCGTGCGCGCGTGTGTGTGCGTGTGTGTGTGTGTGTGTGTGTGTGCGTGTGTGTGCGTGTGTGTGTGTGTGTGCGTGTGTGCGTGTGTGTGTGTGTGTGTGTGTGTGCGTGTGCGTGTGCGTGTGCGTGTGTGAGCCTTGCTTGAGTAGCAAGGAGGTTTGTTAAAATCGGCTAGACTAGGTGTCAAGCTGTAATTAGACTTAGTGATGAAATAGGATCACAAATCTAACTGAATTTGTGAGTTAAAGTGTGTATATGCATCCATTCTGATTCAATTGAAATCTAATGAAAAAATCTCAGTCATAGCAGAGTATAAACCAAGTAAAACCGATTTGAGCATTTTACCAAACATGTGGAGTGCATTGATCATCACAGTGATCATCACTCAGATTCAATCACCAGTTTCAATCCAATTTTCAAGTAAAAGAAAGAAGATAATTAAAACATCACAGGCTAGCCCTGCTTCAATCATTTTCAGCTAGGAGCTTGAATTTAGAATCATACCTAGTTTTGGTATACCAACATGGTATCAGAGCTCTAAGATCATCATATAGGGCGTCTGATTGTGTTGAGTAGCATCACATTGCTGCTGGGATTTATCTAGTCTAACATGGCTGGAGTACACGTTGGAGGATAGCTGAGAACACCAATTTTCACATGATCAAACTATGATTTATGGTGTGTTAAAATGAAAGCTATTCTAAAGGCTTATGACTTATGGAAGTTGGTGGATGAGGGAGTACCTGAGACAGTGATAGGAAGAGGATGTACATAAGATTTGGAGACTCAACTTGCTCATCTGGATTTGGTCAGAGATGCCAAAGCTCTTGGTATGCTTCAGAATGCAGTTGTTGATAATATCTTCCCCATGATCCAAAATGAGGAAACCTCCAAACTTGCTTGGGATCTCCTGAAACATATACAGAGGTGATTCAAAGGTGAGAGCAGTCAATCTTCAATCTCTTAGACGTGATTTTGAATACACAAGAATGAAAGAAAATGAGTCACTATCTGTGTACATTTCTAGACTCTATAGGGTTGTAAATCAAATGAGAACATATGCAGAGGAAATCTCAGAGAAGAGGTTAGCTCAAAATATTCTAATAAGTTTGACTAAGCCTTATGATCGTATTGTATCTATTATAAAGGAAACCAGATATATGGAAACTATAAATGTGGAGAATGTAGTTTCATCCATTAGGGCCTTTGATCACAAAATTGAAATGCATACTGATGGTGTTTTGGAAAAGGCATTTGCTAGTCTATATGTGAATCCTAAATAGGGAAACTTTCAAGGCAAGTTGAAGAAGGCTTATAAGGGAAACAAGAATTGGAATCAAAAGTCCAATGCTAGTGGTAAATCCAGTTACACTCAGAATGCAAACTCTAACAAGGGTGAGAGTAGTGGTACAAAGAATGCATGTAAGGTGTGTGATAAGTTGCACTATGGTGAGTGTTAGCTCAAGGGAAAACCTATGTGTTATAATTGCAACAAATTTGGGCATATTGCCAACGATTTTGCAAGGAAGTTAGCTATGAATTTGGCAAAGGATGTGACAGAAACTACAGGGAATCTGTTCTATGCTTGCAATGCTGCCTCAGTGACCAAAGATGACAGTGTGTGGTATTGTGGATAGTGCTTGTAGGAATCATATGGCTGCACAAGAGTCATTGCTAGTGGATATTAACAGAAGTAAGAAAGAAAAGGTCAAAATGAGGAATGGTGAACTTGTGCAAGCTGAAGGAAAAGGGACACTTATCATACACACCAAGCAAGGGGAAAGACACATCAAGGATGTCATGCTACTACTTGGGTTAGACTTGTTGAGTGTGGGACAGATGATTGAGTATGGATATTTTCTGGTTTTTGGTGATCAAACAGTTGACATCTTTGAGGACAAAGAGCTGAAGTACAAAGTTGCTAAGGTGCCTATGAAAGGAAATAGGTGTTTCCCTATGTCACTAGAGTGTGTGAATCATATGGCAATGAAATCAAAACTTATTGAAGACTCAAAACGGTGGCACAAGAGATATGGTCACTTGAACTATGCAAGTTTGAAGACAATGCAACAGAAACACATGGTGGTAGGTTTGCCTAAGCTAACAAGTGAATGTGATGTGTGTGAAAGCTGTATTGCTGGTAAGCAGCATGTGGAGTCATTTAATAAAGAAAAGGCATGGAGGGCATCCACACCATTGGAACTTATTCACACTGATGTGTGTGGGCCAATGCAGGAGGAAACCATTAGTGGAAATAAGTATTTCCTCACATTTATTGATGACTATTCAAGGATGTGTTGGTTATACTTTCTTAAACACAAGTCTGGAGTTCTGAATGTATTCAAGAAGTTTAAGTCAATGGTGGAGTTTACAAAGTGAAGAGACTAAGAAGTGATATGGGAGGTGAGTACCGATCTAAGGAATTTGAGCAGTTATGTGATGAACCTGGAATTGAAAGGAAACTTACAGTGGCTTATTCACCTCAGCAAAATGGCGTTGTTGAGAGAAAGAATAAAACAATAGTGGAGATGGCAAAAGCTATGATGCATGACAAAGGCCTACCCTACAAGTTCTGGGGTGAAGCAGTAAACACTGATGTGTACTTGCAAAACAGATGTCCTACAAAGGCTATGAATAGCAAGACACCATTTGAGCAATTCAGTGGTAGAAGACCAAGAGTCAAACATCTAAGGGTGGCGTGCTTGGTGGTTGGGCCTCGGTCCCATGATAGTGGCACGACTGCTGGGCCAGTGAACCTGCGGGCGTGCAGCTCCCTTGGTGCGATAATCGTGCTGCCATTCCACATAGGACGCGTTCGTATCGCTAGACCTTGTTGATTGCCATGTTTTTGCCATTATTCGAAGTGTTTTTTTTTCGAAGAATGAAGAAAGAAAAACAATGATATGATGAAAAGTGAGAACTTTTCGGATTAAAGAGCACACTTTGAGAATTTCTCAACTCGGCTCTCAATGAAAGCACCAGCTGTTGGTGCAGAAATCGTCCGGATGGAAATTAGTCGTTCAATCCCTACACACAGAAAAAGAGGATAAAAAGGTTAAGGTTGAATCTACAGCTAGGGGTGTTCAACCAAGAACTCTCTGATGCCTAAGTCAGCTTAATGGTAGAGAGAAAACTGAATAGCTAAATTATGAGAATAATTGTGAAATACCTGAGAAGTGAGGGGAGGCCCTCTATTTATAGTGGAGACCTGGGAGTCTTTGGAGCTTCTGATTGGTCGAAAGAGTTTGCAATGAATAAATAATCCTAGTTAGGAAATACTTAGTATTTACTTTAATAATAAATAATTCACTGGGAAATTATTTATTATTGGTAGGAAAAGAGTTATAATTAATAAACAAATCCTTTTAGAAAATGAAGTTTATTTATTAATTGATTCCTAGCTGGATAATAACTCTCAAAGAGATGTCTTTTATTATTCCGATATAACTCCTATTAATTAATATATTTAGCTGATAAATATATATAATTAATACGTGGTAATTATTTGCCAATAATGACTCAATCAAGGGTAGAGTAGTCTTTATGTAAATTATGGGCAACGTGGCAGCTCCACAATGTTTGGACGAATCATGATTCCACAACCATCAATCATATCACAAAAATATTTCTCCACGAACTACGAAAAGAAATTGATATCTGTTAAAATTGTCTGAATTTTTAAATCACATTGATCTAGAAATCATATCCTCTAGTTTCCCCTATTTTGTATGGGATTTTTTTTTTTGGAAACTCGTTCTTTTTAGGTATACGTTTGAGAAATGTTCACTCTACGAGCGGCCGTAATATGGACAATTAATGATTTTTCTGCTTATGGTATGTTGTCGGGATTGAACACCAAGGGCTATCTTGCTTTCCCGACATGTGGACCAGACACAACGTCCTTTTGGTACGCATCTAAGGTATGCTACTTGGGTGCGAAAAGGTTTCTACCTTGGGAACACCGATGGCGAATGCAATCTGACTCATTTGATGGTAAATCAAAGTTACAAGCTGGACCAAGAGAGAGGTGCGGTGATGAGATACTATCCAAACTGAACAATACATGACTTCGTCACACGAGGATCGAAACCAGCTGAACAGGAAAATTGTACGAAAAAGAGCATATTCTTCCGGTTGGCATATTGGTCGAAATTGAAAATCAGACACATCGCAGATCCTATGCACATTGAGAAGAATGTTGATGAGAGTGTTGCGGGAACGACTTTACCCATTGACGGCAAGTCAAAGGACACAAAAAAGACTCGTCTGGGTATGCAAGAAATAGGGATTCGGCCTAATTTGTGGCCAAAAGTCGTTAATGGCAAATACATAATGGCTCATCCAAGTTATACATTTACGCCGGAGAATAAGAAAAAATTCCTGAAGTGGTTGCAGGGTGCGAAATTTCCCGACGGGTACACCGGCAACATATCCCGAAGCATTAGCACCGACGGTCGGACCATGTCTGGTATGAAGAGTCATGACTATCATGTTTTGCTACAACGGCTCATTCTGATTGGTATTAGGCCATTCTTGGAGCCTGGTGTTATTGAGAGGATAGTTTATTTGTCTCAATTCTTCCAGATACAATGTGCCAGATCGATGGGCAGTTGCCGAAACTGGGAGATTATGCCGGACGAATATTCATTTATATTCTTCGGGCAATATATACCAGATTCAATTTACATTTATTTATTAAATAACTTTTTTAAATTACTTAAGAGATGAAATGGACCTATCTAACCGTCCATTTTTATGGTAGATACTTATTGATCGCCAACGCGAAAAATTACCCTAGTTGGAAATCCCGGGATTAGGTAACGGTGCGCGACGATTACGTTTCTTCACGATCGGACGGCTTGAAATCCTCAAAACATCAAGCTTTTCGATGGGCGAGATCTAGGCACGTAAAATCAAAAAATGAACAGTTTGATTTGTAAAATTCAATCGTTTGAATATCAATAGAACCAAAACTTCGAAAATTGTTTTGAACTTTCCTTCAAGTGTTTAAACTCCTTGATGAATATGCTTGTTTTCCAATTTTTAATAATTTACAAATTGAAATGGACCAATCTAACCGTCCACGTTTATGGTAGGTAATCATAGATCGCCTACGCAAAAAATTACCCAATTTAGAAATCCCGGGATTAGGTAACAGTGCGTGACTATTCAACGGTTATACAATGTTTCTTCACGATCGGACGACTTAAAATACTCAAAACATAAAGATTTTTTACGGGTGTGGTCTACAGACTTAAAACTAACCATTGAACGGTCAATTTTTTGAAATTCCATCGTTTGAAAATCAATTGAACCAAAACTACGTAAAACCCATTGAAAATCACAAACTAAACGATCAAGGCACATAAACTCAGAAAAACATAACAATAACGATCGATGGGGTTTTAGGCATGTAAAATCAAAAATTGAACGGTCATGATCTTGAAAATTATATCGTCAGACCTGGTTTTCAAATCAGTCATAAACTCAACATCATAAGACTTTAACACGACGAAGGAAACCATACGCCGGGCAAAATGTAAATATTCGTCGGGCAACAATAGAAACGTCGTCGGGCAAAGTAACAAAAACACAGATTTTTTTCCCTGAAAATTTAAAACATTCCGCCAAAATTTTCACGAAATCTCAAACTTACCACGTACGTTGCCTGACGAATATATAAATAGTTACCCTAGGAATATCCACCACGTGTTGTTACCCGACGAATCATTAAAAAGGTTACCCGACGAACATCGCCGTCAAGCAAGGTCAATCATACAGATAAATCAGACCGACTCTTCTTCTTCTTCCTTCTTTTTCATTTTCCTTGTTTTCTCCTGAACCCCCATCTCTCTGCAACTCAGACCAGACTCCAGCCGTTCCAGTCGCCGCAACTCATAGCACTCCCTCCCTTTCTCGCTCTCTCTTACTCAGACTCCAGCCCTCACTCCACCGCCGCAGCAATCTCTCGCATCGCCTCTCTCTCACCGAGGTTAGGTGTCGCCGCCGCCCCTATCCTCGCCGGCAGTTTCTTCAAGGTCGAACTCATTGTCCCTCTCTCTCTATTGTTAATGTAGATTGGTTATTGTTAATTTTGATTGGTTAAATTTTAATTTTAGTTTGGATTGAAATGTCAATTTAAATTTGGTTTGGATATTATGAAATTGTATTGAAAATGGAATTTAAATTTGGATTGGATTATTGCAGATTGTGCATTATTGTCAAATTTGCAGATTGAGAATTTAAAAAAAATTTGTTGGTTTTATTTTAAAAAATTAGAATTTGGTGGTTTTAGTTTTTAGATACCAATTTACTAATTTTTAATAAATAAAAAATTGGTTTATTTATTTATTTTTATTGGAATTAAAAAATGTTGGTTAATTTTAAATGTGGTTTTGTTTTTATTTTTTGAATTTAATATTTAATATTAAAAATGTTTGGTTTTTTTTATTTAATTAAAAATATGTTGGTTAATTTTATATTAATTATTTTAAATTTCTTATTGTAGATGTCGCATCGCACCTTAATCACGTGTAGGACCAGCCCTTGCCCTGATCCCATTGATGATCATGCGCCGGAGGAGGCAGCCCATGCCTCAGTTGTTTCAACAGCGGCGTCGGTTCAGGCACCGATGTCGGATCATCAGCGACCCAGTACCCGATCGGCTCATCAACAACACAGCAAGAAACGGGGGGAACCCCGTACCGACCCCCAGCCCCCACAGAACGACGTCGGAGCAGACGAAACGACGACTAATGTTGGAGCACTCCCTAAGGGTACGTTGATTATTTTGTTTACTTAAACAACCGTTTTTATTTGTTACTCATATTATGTACGAATGTTCATCGAATTTGCAGGGAAGTCGTTGAACGTGCGCGGGATAAACCGGAGTTTGACTTCCCAGCGGATTTGCAAGACAACGAATGCAAAGATCCTGGTGGTGTACGTGCCTCGCCTCCGGTCCTCACCGGTAAAAATTCACAGCCTCCTTGTGAATGACATTGGTGCGATTCTTCACACCAAGTCCCTAATGATGGGGGAGACTTTCAGAACCCAACCCCTAGAGGAGATCACGCGCTGTTGGGGAGAGTTATTGGTACGTGTTTCTCCCTTTTTTTACATTAATTTCATTTTTTAAAATTATTTTACTAACTTTAATAATTTATTGCAGATCAATTTTGAGTTCAACTTGGAGGATGTCGACGTCAGTAGATACCCGAGACACCACTGGCAGTTATGATACGCCGACTGGAAGTACGAGGTCCACAAGTACTACAATAGATGGCCTTCCCCAGAGGAAGCTCGGACAAATCCTCCGGAGAAGTTGGATGGGCCGAAACTGGCAGGGTGGTTGTGGTTGTGCAACCATTTCATATCCCCCACCTATGTGGTACGTACTATCCACCTAGTTAATTAATTAATTATTTTTTATGATATTTTCCATTTGAAAATATAATTTTTGTTTTTACAAATGAACAGTGGAAATCAGTTGCCAACACATCAAACCGAGAAGCGAAGAAATTCAACCACCACGGGGCGTCACGATCCCTATCGGCTCGGCAGAAGGATCGGCACATCACCGGGTCGATGTTCCCGGAGATGGATGCCTGGGGGCAAGTGTATGCTGGACGGGGCGACCAAGAGGTTGACAAAATTCACGTAAGTTTATTTTTTGTAGATTAAACATTAATTTTTAATTTGATCATTATATTTCTAATTAATATTTATTGGAATTTGTAGGAGGCGATGGAGCAAGACGTCCAGCAGACACAAGCTGAGCTCACACAACAGCATCCCGAAGTGTCGTTGGAGCAGCAGCTCCCGGATCCCTATAAGTCGATCGTCATCCTGGAGCGACGACTTGGGAGGCGTCCAGGGAAGATCGTTCGGGGGGCGGGAGACGGGATAGTGCAGGATGTCTCCAGTCACTCGTCTAGTTCATCTTGGGGAGCCAATCCCGAGGAGATGTCGGAGCTCAAGAGAAACTTCGAGATCCTTCAGGCTGAAAACGCTGAGATCAAGGCTCAAAATGCGCAGATCCATGCCCAAAACGATCAAATCAAGACCGCCCTCGCCAAGGTGCTTGACCGCTTGGGTGAGCGTGGACTGGATGAGCTTCTGTCACAGCCTCATCCCCCGTCCCAATAGCCCGCCCAGGATCCCGACCACCCCGACCCGGCGCCAAGTAGTTAGAATGTAATATGTAAAATATCGTTTTAGTTCTAATTATATATATATATATATTTTTTTTTTTTATTTGATTAAAAAAAAAATTTTAATATTACAATGTTGCCCGACGAATATTACACTTTGTCGGGCAACATTATAACTTGGCCCAGTGAATGTTATTCGTCGGGCAAAATAGTTGACTTTTGGATTTCTCGACAAGTCATATGCGACATATGCGACGAATGGATCCGTCGGGCAACTTAAAATTTGCTCGACGAATCACTGTTTCCGTCGACTAACATTAAGCCCGACGGCTGTGGCCCGACGACGCGGGAACCTTATTTTCTTTGAAAATCCCCAATTTAGATTAAAAAAAATATGTTTTTGGGACTCTGTTGGAGATACTCTTAACAAAATTAAGAGTTAAAAATAGAAACAAAAATTGCATTATCCATCAAATGGTTTTTTTTTTTTTTTAAATACAATGATATTGGGGAAGAGATATTACAATATATATACATTGGGTATTGACCGCTCACGAGAGTCGAACCCGAGACCTCCCATATAACGTGTGAAGAGGAATATCACTAGACCATAACACCTAGTGACCAGCAAAAGGTTTTTTCTAATTTAGGATTTTGACGTTTATGATAAGTAACATCATTTAAATTCAAAACACAAATTGAGTGGGAAGAATGCTCCTCTCACAACAAAATGTGTACGAATTGCATCTTGAGGAAACATCTGCAAAAGTAAATTAGTCAATTAGCCATGAGATCAAATATACACTATTGTAAGAGTTCAAACGCCGCTCGTAGAGTGAACATTTCTCCACTGCATTTGTCGTATGTTCGAACACCATTTTCCCACAGATCCACGAGCTCGTCAATCAACGGTCGCAAATACACATCGATGGAATTACTCGGCGATTTGGGCCCTTATATCAAAGTACTGAGGATTGTGAATTCTTTCTTCATGCATCTCCAAGGAGACAAGTTATACGGAACCATAACCACCGGCCAAGTGCTATAGGGCTTTGTAAAACTCCCAAACGAATTAAGCCCGTCAATAGTGAGCCCTAATCTGACATTTCTTGGCTCTGCATCAAACTCGGGATACATCTTATCAAATTCCTTCCAAGCCTCTCCATCGGCCGGATGCCTCAGTACATCATCATCAACGCGTTCATCCTTGTGCCACCTAATATCATGGGTTGTGTGGGATGACATGTAGAATCTTTGTAACCTTGGCTTCAGTGGAAAATAACGCAACACCTTGTTCGGAATCTTGTTCTTTTGAAACCTAGGCTCATTGCACACGAGACATTTTTCAAGCTGCTCGAATTCACCGTAAAACAATGCACAATTGTTCTTGCATGCATGGATCTTGATATACCCTAAACCGAGACCCTTCAATAGCTTCTTCGAGCAATAATGATCTTTAGGCAGACGGTTGTCTTCAGGGAGCATTCGGATGATGATGTCCATCATGTGATCAAAATGCTTGTTCGTTTGATTATACTCAACTTTCATATGCATCAACTCCACAACTGCCCCTAGAACCGAAAAGGATTTACAACCGGGGTACAATTCGCGCTGAACTTCTTTCAACAATCTCTCGTAATGGAGGTCAGAGTCTTCGGGTTGCAACCTGGGCGCCTCATCGTCCATATCATCTGATGCGGGAGGAAAAGCATCGGTTAATAACTCAACGACTTGATCATTATCACATCGCCTATCCAAACCACTTTCGTCCCGGGAACCGAAGATGTCGATGCGAAAAATATTTCTTCACTGTGATAGATCCAATTAGTGTAGTTGTGTACGATCACATTCCATTCCATATGAGTTTGGAACTCATTCAACGGCATCCAACTGCAGTTATTACATTTACGGCACGGACACCTGATACGTCTTTCATCACTGCAATGACTACGTACAAATGCAATGAAGTTGTCAATCCCATCCAAATACTGATAAGAATATCTATCCAACATTTGCATCCAACCTCTGTCCATTGTGCCTGCTTTCACAACATAGAGTCAACGTAAGTAATTAATTAACATTGTCCCGTAATTAGAACAAGTTAAAATCAAACGCAGCTCGTCTCCTTATGCCTCCGATGATTTGACCCTATTCCATTCGAGAGTGCACGTTTTGTGTTGTGTAGTTTGCGACCTACGAGGCTAAGTTTCGATCGAGGGAAATTTCGGCAACATCTCCCTACAGTTCCCCAAATGCACGACGTAGATATTATAAACAAATATCTTGTATGCATTCGGAGAACATTGAGGGGATACAAACTGAATTTCCCACAATCGAAACCTAACCTCGTAGACTGCCAACTACACAATACATAGTTGCGCACCCCCAAACTGTCCGAATAAATGGACAATTCAAAAGTCAGTTAATCAACCTGATTCACTGACTCTCAAACGGGTCTAAGGTTTTTCATTGAATTTCATTATACGAAGTTAATCAACTCTATTAACTTCACATAAACGGTTATGAAATATGAACATATTTCACTCCGTCGGAACTAAATAAAGCGCTTTACAAAAAATATCACAACAAATTCACAAATACAAACATATATTAATTATGCATGAAACAAAGTTTACAATTTTATAATTTCCATACATATTTTCTATTTCCCTATTTTTCAAATATATTTTCTAATTTCCTAACATATTTTCTAATTTCAATAATTTCATTACATATTTTTTATTTTCCTATTTTCCTAAAATATTTTCTAATTTCCTAATTTCCTAACATATTTTCTATGTCCCTAATTTCATAACATAATTTCTATTTGCATATTGTCCTAACAAATTTTATAATTTCCTAAACATTCTAAACAATTTATAATTTCCGTACATATTTTCTATTTTCCTAACATATTTTCTAATTGCCTAACATATTTTATAATTTCATTACATATTTTTTTATTTTCCTATTTTCCTAAAATATTTTCTAATTTCCTAACATATTTTCTAATTTCAATAATTTCATTACATATTTTTAATTTTCCTATTTTCCAACAAAAGTTTCTAATTTGCTAACATATTTTCTATTTTCCTAATTTCATAACATGTTTTCTATTTTCATATTTTCCTAACAAATTTTCTTATTTATAATTTCCACAAATTGTAAACAAGTTCTACGCATTTTCCACAATAAATACAAAATTTTCTAACATAATTATATCCAAAATTCTTAACAAAATTAAATTGAGTGGTAAACACACATACCTTTTTATTTGTATTCCTTCAAATCAACCACAAAATTCCTACAACACAAAACATAATTAGTTTCTAATCAAAAATCAAAATTTCAAAACTAAAAAAATTAAATTTCTCAAACTTTAAAAATTGATATTGGTGATTGATAGAGAAAAAAGATTTGATAGGTAGTGAAAATGATGATGTGATGATGATTGTAGCTAGAGAAAGATAGTGAGTGAGTGAGAGAGAGAGAGAGTGATGAAGCAGAGAGGAGGAAGAAGAATAAGAAAGGAGAGCGTTTGGGTTATTTAGTGTGTATAGACTTTTGCCCGACGAATAACATTCGCATGGCAAAGTTTAATGATTCGTCGGGCAAAATAGAGTCAATGCCAAGTGTTACCCGACGACGAATAATCGTCGTTAGATATACTCTTGCCCGACGAATGGTACAAATCGTTGGCCAAACCATTTATATTTTACGCGCCAACATCTTGATCTTCCGCCCAACAGCTTACCCGGTGAGCCTTCGGTTTTGTCGGACAAATGTTGTTTACTCGGCGAAAATTACTTCGTCGGGCAAAATCTTATCGGGCAACTTCGATTTTCTTGTAGTGTCCTTATTTTAGAATTTGGATATTTTTGGGGTTCTAGATCTCTAAATTTATCAAATTAGAGAGAGAAAGTAACGATTGCTATCTCCTCTCTATGTGATGAATTTCATTCAACTTTCAAATGTTTAACTTGAAATAAATAATAAAATATTTAAGATTTATCAAAATAAATAACACTGATGAAATAAGGTTTTTAAAAACAGTTTAATTACTACAGTAACTTTCGACGTATTTTAGATATGATCCAACGATGGTGCCAAATGAAGTGATGATTATAGAAGTAGATACGGCGGTTAGAGTGGGCAGTTGAACGTTGAACGTTGAACGTTGAACGTTGAATAACGAATCCGTGTGATGAATGGTATTCTGGATAAACAACAATCTTGGTCAGTTGCTTGCATGCCCTCAATATTATTTAATAATGTAGTGATTCATATATGCTCAAACCAGCTAGCTTATTTTAAACATCATATTCATTCAACCGTACATATTTAATTATGAGGCAGACCTCAGCCATGCATATATATATATTATTATATATTATTAATATGAATGTTAATGGTGACAACAGATTGATATCACTGCCTCTTGGTTGATTTGTTGCGAGCTACAATTGGACTCCATATATATAGGTTAGTCGCTGCTGCCACATAAACCACAAGTACCTAGGTTAGTCGGTCCAATACTAATCACACATGTATATCTATGCCCTCAAAATGATGTAAGGGCAGTGTGTGTACGTAGTGTGGATGGTCCCATGCATGTCGATGACTCATGAATTGATGATTATGAAGAGTGAGTGATGGATCGATAATCCCACGCGCATACAATCATATTACCGGGAATGCGAAGGAACCAACTAGCTAGTTAATTGATTCCATAATAAGGAACCAACCATTCAATTGAACTCATTATACTAAATAATATTTCGAATTATTTGTAGTTCTTTTTTATAAAAATGCATCTAAATTGAAAATCGTTTAATTATTTAATTATTAGCAAGAATATTTATAATATTATCTAGCGAATTATGTTCGTATATGTATTTTGTTATATTATTATATTGCGATTTAATTAACCTTTAGTATTCGACTATAATTTGACTAACTAGGTTCGTATATGTATTTAGATCAATTAAGTCACAACTTTTGCCTACCAAATCATATTCGACTACTCCTATAATAATAACATTCCACCATTATAGTATCAATAATTTCGAATTATGCACGCTTCCCCTTGCCATGCCATGCTTCTGTACAGCTTATTTTCTCCAATAATAATATTCCGATCGGTAGAAGACAAACCTTCCTATTGAGGTTACAAGTTATTAAATGCCATTTTTATAGATCACTCACTCACTCTTCATAATCATCAATTCATGAATCATCGACATGCATGGGACAATCCACACTACGTGTGTGTGTATATATATATACAAATACTAAAGCACTAACTTGGAATCAACTACTCATTTGGACTCATTCCACTATACAATATCATAATCTAATCGTTCATTTTATAGTTCATTCTTCAAAAAAATCATCCCTGCAAAAATTTATCCAAATCGAAATTCGATTCGTTGTTCGATTATTAGAAATCATATTTATTGTATGATCTGCCGCACTCTGTTCGTTTATGAATTTAGCTATTTGGTTATATAGCCAAACAATTACCAAATTGGATGAATTTTTCCAAAAATGATCTCTGAATAATGAACTACAAAATAAATTATTAGATTGTGATATTTTTTGTGGAATGGGTCTAATCGAATGGTTGGTTCCGTATTATGGAACCAACCAGTTGATTCTAGAGCGAATGCTAAGGATAGTTGGTTCCATAATAAGGAACCAATCACTCGATTGAACTCAATACACCAAATAATATTACAATGTACCCGCTTGTTTTGTAGTTCTTCCTTCAAAGATTATCCCTACAAAAAATCATTCAAATCGAAAGTCGTTTAGTCATTCAATTATTAGTAAGAATAGTTATAGTGTTATCCGGTGAACTATGTTAATCTATTAAATAGCCAAACGATTTCCGATTTGGATAATTTTCATTGGGATGATTTTTGAAGGTGGAATTACAAAATGAACGATTAGATTGTAATATTATTTGATATAGTGAATCCAATTGAGTGGAACATTCGTTCTTTATGGAACCAACCAGTTGATTCTTGAGCCCCATATATATATATATATATATATATATATATATATATGTATGTATATAACACAGTAGTCTCTAAGGGCGCGCTTAGTGAGTGATTTTGAATGGATTATATATCTATTCAAATTCAATGTAATTTGAATGTAAAATATATGTGGTATCATTGTAGGAGGATTAGATCTGGTTAGTTATAGATATAAGCTTATTTTTTCTAATCTACTCTTTAAAGGTTGGATTCGAAAATTTTTATTCTACCTCATCAACTCTCTCTAATCCCCCTTATAATGAAAACACATCCATTTTTACATTCAAAATATAATGAATTCGATGAGTTATCCAATCAAATTCAATCCCTTCATCATACGAGCCCCAAAAGTCAACTTATATACGTGTACATACGTATATTTAGAGACGAAATTAGTTTCTAGATTTTAGGGGATTCAATAATATATATTTATGCTCTTGATAGTTAAGGTTGAAATTGCAATATTTTTTTAAAAATCACTCAAGTTTTTTTTTATACAATTCACTCAAGTTTAATATAAGATTTTTCTTTTGAATGTTAGAATTTTGAGGGGCCATAGCTTCTCTACATAACTCAATCATAAAATTTCTATATTGTGATCTTCCTTTAAAAAAATTTCTTTTCCCCTAAATCATTATCGATCTAACTTACTGTTGGAGGAGTTTTAGCAATATCTCACATTGGTTTTGGTCACAGTAGTTAGATTAGAACTTTTGGTCATTTATTCCCTTTTATGCGTAATTGGATCGCTGGAGATCAAACTTTCCTCAAATTAGCCATGCTCTACATGTTCTTCAAGAACATATGCAATGGGTTTGTCGACAGTGGCAATTTCTTTTAGTGGAGGTAGTTTGTTTAGGGTGAAAGGCGTTATTAGGGTTTTATTTGTTTTGGGCTTTGTGGGCTTGATTGTAATTTTGTATAATTTCAGTTATGTGGGTGTGTTAGCTGTTAGTGCATCTTTGTCCGCGTTAGTATTGTCATATTGGCTTGTGAGTCTTGCTGTCATAGCTTGATTTTGATAGTATAGTTGTACCATTTCTTTATGATATACAATTATATTATTCTTGATTTTAAAAAAAAAAAAATTACGGGAATATAAGTATCAAAATAAATTATTTAGCATAATACGTCAGTCATACAAATTCATGAATCTTATAATTTCAATTTATAAGTGAACTCTTCAAGAGTCATAAATTTTCTCATAAATTATTTGAAATCTGAATTCATTGTAAAAATATTGAACTTCAATCCAAGTTCATAATCAAAATACACATGAGGCAATTCAAATCTTTCATCGTTGATCAAAGCCACTATTTATTGGCTTACAAGACAAACCTTTAGCATGCTAATTGTAGGTTGCAAGTTACTAAACGGTATTTATTATAGAGAAATGATATTTGAAATAACATCAATTGAAATAACATCATTCATTAATTGCCACATCAGATGATCCAATTGATGTGGCAATCAATGAATAATGTTTATTTCAATAAATTAAATCACCTTCTATTTATTTTTTGTAGTAAATAGAATGTCACATCAAGTGTGGTCAATTTAGTTGGTCCAAATAGCAGCGCTCTTTATTATAGGTCACTAGATACATTAATAATGGGTATTTGTTATATGAAGTTAAGGCAATGGAGATTATGAATGTTATAATGGTCATCCATATTTCCTATTTTCATAACAAAGAGAATCTTATTAGTATTTTTGAAAGTGAAATAAGCTAGAATGTCAGCCTATATATGCGCTGATCATGGCATTTACAAACAACCTCATGATCTAGGCAGCTTCCCTTCCATGTCTAGATTATGGTGTCGACAATATGATTCTGTCCCCAAATTATGAGGAATAATATTGGAACGAGGAACACTCCTACAAAACTAATTACAAGTTTGGTTTGTCGATTTCATCATTATAGGTTTGGTTTTTATTTTTTGTGTTTGAGATTTAAGAAGATGGATGAGGAAGTGAAGTTTGTATGGCCAATTAAAAAGATGGAGAATAAATGTAGAAAGAAAATTATACAAATTGAAAACTAAAATCCAAAAATTAGTTTTAGGGTTTTACTTTCTAAATTTTGTTTTTTTTTTTTTTTCATTTTTTCCTCTTCATATCATATTTCAAGTTAAAAAAATAAAAATAAAAATAAAAAACGGGATGATTATCAAACAAAGTCTTTATCGAGATTTCTAAAAAAGCAAACAAATCGGGCTATTTGTGTGGAATGTTAAACAAGGGGACAGGAACTGAGTATGTGGTGCCCTTCATATTGTACCTAATGCTAAAGGGCCATTATTGTTATATCCATCTAGGTAACTGTAAAATCTATAATTAATACGTACCTTTCATTCAATTTTTTTTTTTATACTATAGATATACTACTGTAAATTAATTTAAAATGTCAAAAAAAATTTGAATTTGGATGTATAATGATGAGAATCACATATAGTTCCATATTTTTAGGCTCTTTTGGGACGGGTTTAGATTTGAAAGGAGGAAGGTTAAATTTGCTACAAAAATTAGAGAACACTAAAATTTCAACCAACAAGTCGGAAGAGAAAAAGAAAAGAGCCAAAAATGGATGAAACTCCACAACTAAGTATTTATATGGATCAATTATACACAAAGCAGTACACAAAACAAGAAAAAAATTTCCTAAACTAAATGAGTAAGAATACCAAAATGAAGATTATATTATAAGGGTAGTCATATAGCTATAAAGTGATGAGAAGAGAGATTGAGAAACAAAAAATTAATTTATGGGTTGTGTTTTTGTGTATAGATGTAATCAATGTGAGCAGTAAGAGTTCTTCTCATGAGGCACTCTTCTTCTCCAACTCCATCACAGCTTTCCTCCATCATGTCTTTTTCTACTTGATCAACATCCTTCAACTGAAAAAACAAATCCACCCAAATTATTACATGATTGTGAAAGAGTTACGTCTTGTTAGTTGATGATTAATCATAATGGCAAGTACCTCATGTTGAATTTTCATTGGATTGGCATGGGAAGAAGAAGAAGAAGAAGAAGAAGGCAGGGGCCGAGCCGACGTGGCGGTTAATGAGAGGAAGAGGAGGAGGAGGGCTACCACGCAGAGGCTGGTGAGCTTGGAAGACATGGAAAGATTTGCAGTTTCTGTTTCTAAGACGATGAGTTTTGTGAGGATGGACTGTGGAAGACTATACATTATATAGAACATCAGAAGGGCAAATTTGGAAATTTTCAAATGACTCGTTTCTGGCCTACTAATGCGAATAGTCGTTGACCAATTTATGAGGAATTTCTAGAAGACTACTATTAGCCAGCCGCAATTGTAAAGTAATGTTATTTAGGAAAGAAGCTCTTGCTCTTGCTCTTGCATCGACCTTTCTTAATTTTTAGAATATTTGTTACTGTATTCTATGATTTCTATCAACAACCCATATTCAATTTAGGTAGCGTATCTTGTTTTGGGACTGATGGATGTCGATACAAAACGTTTTTGAAATATCCGAATATGTGTTTCGAGGAAATATAAAAATTCTAAAAAATTTCGAAACTAAAGAACAATTTCAGATACTTGTAAGATGCGGGGAGTTTCTTTTTGATAAAAATGCAAAATAATTTTGAGGTTTTTAGAAATTAGTGGAATTACAATATGTGTAAAGCAAATACGGGTTTACTTGAGATTTCCAATCTAATCCTAAATATACTATTATTTGAGTCCACTATTAATTGGTGATGATATCAATGAGGGAAATGGTAATTCGGTTTTCAATTTTGTATCGTATTATATTACCGCTTTTGTTTATGTCTCGAGACTGCATAACTTATATAACAAAACGTTAGTATAACATACGTAAATTCTTTATATCTTCATGTTATTTTCTAAAATTTACAACGAACGTGACATCCAATAAAGAATAAATATTGGCGGTATGATCAAAAACAGACATTCACAAAATTAATTTACCAAATGATATGGATGGTTATGGCTTATGGGGTTTAATAATGACATTGAATCGGTGGAAGACAAAAATGAATACAAAAATTGAAGCGAATATCTTACGGCGATCCGATGAATAGTTAATGTATTCATGATGTTTTGGAAATTGGAAGCATCTCTAAGTTTGGTCTACTTTTGAACTAGTTTTATAGTAAAAGTGTTTTAATCCAAGATGCCAAGCCTGCATGCGAACAGAACGTACACAATTCATTATTCCATATCTGGTGTGTACATTTTTGGTTACGGGCTGATTTAACACATGCACGTTGACAATTCTTAATTAAAACACGCAACTACGCCGACAATATTATTCTAAGCATGTTCCAATAATTAAGAATAAGCATAAATTTGTTGAAATTAAAAATTGATTTGATTCTTATTGTTATTGATATTTCGATTTGGATTTGACCGGATAAAAATCAAATGGTTTGAAAATACAAACCCTTCCGTTAGTAGCCGCTTGGTTTTGGATTTTTATTTTGAAAAATGTTTTGAACAGTTATGGTTTTTATTTCTTCATATTATTTATTAGTTAATTTTTTTTCACTTTCTAATTTGTTAGTGTAAGTATTTACTATGTATTTCATCTCATTTGATCCTTATTCATTTTATACTACTTTGGATTTTAAATTATATTTAAACGTAATCCGCCATATTTGAAGTTTAAGATGTTGAAAGTTTTGATTTGTTGATATGTATAAATGAAATTTGACGATATTGAATGAAATGTTTATGTGGATGTTGAAAATTTTGAAATTGTGATGTTTTGGAGGATCTTTTATGTAAATAAATTGTACGAAATTTTATGCCTAAACAGTTTAAATCGATCCAAACTAAACTATTATTAACAACTTGGATTATAATGGTTTTAATTCTATTTTTAGAAAATTCAAATCATACCGAACCGTTTGAAATTATTTTAATTCTATTTTTTAAGTACAAACCGTACCTAACCGTTAAAAATTTAATAAATTAAAAAATACAAACCGTATGTAACCGTTAAATTTTTAATAATTTGATTTTAATTTTAGGTGGTATCCCTATCGATTCAAACCGTAACCACTCCTACCAAAAACCATGCATACCAATTACCAAAAGCCTCTACAATTACCATCTTCTCCACATACATTTTATTACTTTTTTTTTTCATTAACTCAGCCTAAACTTATATCATTCTTGTTATTTATGTAAATCTAGCCCGACATCTTATCTCAAAGTGAAGATAATACTCGATGGATATATATATATATATTAAAATTCCAAACTTAGCAATTAGCATACATGTATTCTTAACCCTGTCCCTCCCTCCAATGTCACCTGGAAACTTTATCCTTGGGTCACCGTCATAATGTTTAATTAAAGAATTTCCCATTTCATTATTTCCCTTACAAGATTACACACAAGATTAGAAAAGAAAAGAACATAACCCATGATCATCATAATCGGAACAATTTGAAATATGTATATAAGACACAATACATATCTGCAACTCTTTATTAACTGATTTTTTACCAAATGTCATATTCAGAAATATTTATGTTCTCCATCAAATACATACTATTTGTAAAAGATCAATTAAATTAGAGATCATTGTCCGTGAAAACTGGATGATCGTCATTCTCATTTTGTTTTTTAACATTGATCTCGCCCTTTATGAGATTCAATCCCGATATCACCAATATAATACTTTTAAAAATAATATTATTAAATCATAACACTAAACGACGTGATTTTAATGATTTGTTTATTAAAATTATGAGTGTCTTTCTTATTGCTCTTTTTAAAAGAAAAAAAAAAACAATTGACTCAATATAAAATGTAGACCATTATTTTTGTGCATTAAAAACAAGTTGTTGGCTGTTGGTGGGGGGTTGAGTGGCTTAAAAAATGTAAAGCGAGAAAAGTAAGAATCTAAAATGCATGAAAATTGGTAAAGAAAGAAGCTTCTTCTTTAGTCATCTCCTTATCTCACCATCCACGGATTCCTGACATCCCCAAGGTTAAAGTAGGACTTATAATTTAGAGCAAATTATATTCTAGGTTTATATCAACTATATTTGTATTTTTAATTTTTGTATTTACTATCTTATATTTTTCAAAATATTACAATTTTATCATTCTGTTAAATTTTAGAGCAAATTACAATTTACTACCATATGGTTTACCTCAAATTACCCAATTATATTTGGATTTTCAATTTTTATATTTAATACCATATACTCTTTAAAACGTTACAACATTAATCCTCCGTTAAATTTTCTGTTGAATGATAATTTGAATAAAATGATACCCATATTTAATTTAAATGAATACCAAATAAGCGCCTCTTAACATAAAATAATAATAAATTAATTTAAACTAAAGAAAATGAAAAATATCCCCCCTCTCCTCTCGCACCATTACTTCTTCTTCTCCTCCTCCTTCTTTTCTTGTTTTCCTTCTTCTCTTCTTCTTCTACCCTTGCTTTTTTTGGCCAAAATTAATACAGAGTAATATACTTGAGCTATTTTCATGGACAACCCGAAATTCCAATTATACAATGAGAAACACAACTTTCCACGAAGGAGCCTAGAATTCTGGAACCTCTAAGTGCTGCTTGTGCTTCATGGTCGATTCTTCCATCACTCAACCTCACTTGAGCCATCGTTATTTTTTTTTTCCTTCTTCTTCTACTACAAACACCAACCCACAGATAATTTCCAAGGCCATCAATGTAGTAATAGTTGATTAAAAACTAAACGAAAGAATGAAAAAAAATATGGGATTTATGGAAATTTTTTGAATGTCTATGCATTTTTGTTACTAAAGGTGAAGAACACCATTAGTGACTAGTAATCTGATGAATAGCATCGCAAAAATCTTTATCTTCGGCCTTGTTCATCAAAGAATTCGCTACTAAAGGTGGTTTCCACCTTTAAGGACGAAAAATGCATAATTTTTCCAGAATTTTTTATTCCTTCTTTTAATTTTTAATAAACTTTTATTATATTGGTGTCATCAAAAATTCCAAAAGTTTCGTCGATTGGTGTTTGTGAATCTTGGTATTTGTGGGAAGAAACACAAAGAAGAAGGGAAGAATGATGAGAAGAAAAGGAGAAGACAGAGGGGAGAAGAAGAAGAAGTAATGGTGGGTCCCACAATTTTTTTTTTAACTTTTGGTCAATAATTAGTTTTTATTGTTAATTTGATTTTTTATTAGTTATTTTATCTATAAGGCAAAACAAACATTAAAAAAATACGACACACAAGTGACACATAAATACTTAAAATATTTTTTAACAGAAAAGTTAACGGTTGAATCAATTTGTCACGTTTTAAAGAGTTCATGGTCCAACATTTGAAACGTCATTTATAACTCTGTAATTTAATATAAACCTCAGGATAATAAAGTGTAATTTGCTCTAAAATTGATCTTAAGTGATGACGTGGACAAAATAGAATCTATATTTAATTTAAGTGAGTGATAAATAAGAGCATGTGGCATAAAATAATATTAAATATATTAAAATAAATCCAAAAAAGAAAAAACCTCTCCCCTCTCCTCTCGGTTTCCTCCGATTGCCTTTGGAGATCCCGCCGCGTCTTCGCTAGGGCTCGGACAACACATCATGCATAGACAGTTGAAATAGTTCCGTAATATCGCGAAATATATTTAGCCAACTCAAATGAGTGAAAATTTTACAACTTCATGAGTGATGAAACAATCAAAATCAATCTGTAGTTGCTGATTTGGGCCTTTGGCTCTGTCTCTGGTTCTGTGGCTTCAGCCAAGGCTGCATTGTTGCTGATTGTTGCTACTATTCTATTAGAATTGGTAAGAAAATGGCTGAAAAGCTTTGTGCTTGTTGCAAACTTACTGGGTTGTGATTGTTTTTATTGAAAATGAACAAAATTCAGGACATTGGAGCTCTGAGACAATGGCCTGAGACCCAAAATCAGCCTTCCCAACCGGTGAAACGTACGGTGGAGATGCAAATAAAGGTAGATTTTGGGATTGGACGGTGGGGATATAATCAAATCCATTGAAGAGGGAGGCTTGTAAGAGCTTGATCCAAATTTGGGTTTTCAACAAAACTAACCATAATGTTTTCTATAATTAGAATTTGGGTTGGGCTTTTTGTGGGCACCGTATTTGTAACTTTATGGTGTAGTCAAGTTTCTAGATTTCGTGGTTTTTAGGGAACTATTTCCACTAGTTATGGACGATATGTTGTCCGAGTCCCGGTGAAGATGCGGCGGCATTTCTAGAGGGAATCGGGACGACGACGTGCGAGAGGTGAGGGGAGAGAATATTTGTCACTCACTTAAATTAAATATGGATCCCACTTTATCCACATCATCATTTAACACAGACGAATAATATTATAACGTTTTAAAGAGTATAGAGTTATAAATGCAAAAATTAAAAATACCAAATATAACCGTATAACTTGATGTAAGCCATATGATAATAAAGTGTAATTTATTCAATAATTTATTATTAATCTACTGGACGTCACACTTTGAATTATGAACAGTAGGAGAATCACATAAGAACTGGAATTACTATAATCTTCTGGAAAAACAAGATAAGAAGAAAGAAACATTGAATTCACAAGTGACCATGATAAAATTTGAACTGCATGCATTGTATGAAGGGTTCGCTTTTTAGTACATCGTCAATATAAGCATTTGGTGAAATTCATACTGCTTTATCGACATCCAATTGTGTCAACAACGAAACCCTCGGGAGGGAAGGCAAGGGAAGGCAAGACGAACAAATATGCTCAAGACCTCTCTCAGGCTAGCAAGAGTTGGGAAAGTACGCTACAAGTAAAGGCTGTTAATAGGAAAACTATGTAGAAACAGTAGTACATCATAGCACGGATAATTGTTGGTAAAAGAAAAGAAAATATATATTATATAGCGCTAGAGAGGTTCGAAGATTGTATGAAAAACAAATATTTGCACGATATGCAGAAAAGTTTGAACACTGGGGGGGAGGGGGCAATTTTTCGTATGTCAGACCAAAAATATAAGAGAAATTTGTAGGATGAAAAAACTACCGACTTTCCCCAACATCGCCAAATTCCCCATCTTCTAGCTCATCGCGATCACCACTTCTATGAGAACCATTCCGGTGATCTCTTCTATGTCTTTTACGTCTGCTTTCGGTATCTGATTCAGGACCAGATGCCTGATATGCCATAACAATTGAAAATGAGGTAAACTTTATGTTGGTGTTTATATAATAAATCAAATAAACATCACAATTATTTCACAACATACCCGTCTTGATTTCTTGTGGTCACTGCTAGATCCAAGAGATCTTTTAGACCGGTCATTCTCATAATTCACATGATCTTCATCACTATGATGCCGCTTCCTATGTTTATTAGTACTGTCTTTCCCTGACCTCCGTTTCTCTTTTGAATCATGGATATCCATTACATCAGCACCCTCACCACCGTCTGCTCCATCTTTCTTAAGATGTTCCTCTTTTTCTCTTTCATATTCTACCTCTCTTTCTCTTCTATGCTTCGCCCTTCTCCTCTCCCTTTCATCTCTCTCCTTTTCCTTCCTTTCCTAGAGGGTGTTGAAATTAAAAAGAATTCATAGCTTCAAATTCAAGGATTTATATGAATGGACAAGTAATAAGTGAGAAGTGACAGTAGTTCACAATAATTACATCTACAAATTCCATACCAACGACCATCAATATAACAGATATATAATTAAGTTTTTCTCGACCTAAAAAATATATAATTCATTTTTTACTCTTTACTTCTTAACTTATAGCTTTCCTTCATTAAGACTGGCATGTGCTATCATACAACGCAGTTATTGTATTCAACTCAGCTAACCTATATTTAAAATCTAAAGGTTCCATTGATGTGAACAGATAATCCTTGCCATCATTTCACCACCTCTAGCCATACCTTTTATCATGTCATTTTAACCTTCATTTACAGTTTTGGCATTCCATGTAAACTAGAACCATATTGCAGCCATGCAGCCAACGGGCTTCCATGGGACCAAATCACCACCCTCTAAACACTAACACCCTTCTACAAGTAACAATTTTCACCATAGAGTTATCTAAATCACATTGTTTTTACAGCAGAACAGTATCTAGTGATGCAAATAATCATACTTTTTTTTTTTCCAAAAGAAACCCAAAGTAGTTGAAATCATACATGCATTCAGTTCTATGCATACAGCTATAACCCCTGAAAAGAAGATAATATAGCAACGGCACCAAACGCGAGATTAGGAATGATTCAAATATGAAACATACAAGTATTTGCAATTTACCAGATATAAACTCTGCAGGCTACCAATTCCACATTGAATAGAGAATCAAATCCCATATAAGACATAGAAACAAATTTATACTAATGTGATCCAGCTAATTAGTACCTTGTCCTCTTTTCGTTTTCTCTCTTTCTCTTTTGCTTGTTCTTTCAGCTGCATTACATGCTTATCAAAAATCTCCATGCAGAAGCTATCGTCACCAATGGCACTACACCAGCATCCAACGTATTCATGCAATTGTCAGTTAGAAAAGGATATTACTTGTTGAAGACTAAGAAAAATAAATATATTCCATTCTAATTATATTTCTAGTTCTATAAAATTTCCTTCATTTCCAAAATTTTATTTTATACCAAAGTGCAAGAATGAATGTCAACATGTATGCCATGTCAACTTTTCAAGAACAGCCTATGTCCACTATTCCCCTAAACATCAGCCAGAGAGATTTCTCAGATATTTAACTGAAGAAGACATTAAGCATGCTTCTAATGACCCATACTCACTACATGAAAATAACCAAGAAGAAATACTATTATTATCAGTATAATACATAACCCAAAGTGATTCAAGTTACTAATAAACTATACTTACCTATACTCTTGACGTCCTTCAAGAAGTGCTTTGCAGTCCTCCCACTTAGAAGATGGAGTTATCTCCTGCAAAAATATGAATCAGATAGATGCCAATCTTTTAAGCCCAATATATATACATATATATATTATAGAAAGAAAAAAAAAGAACTTATAGGAATATAAGAGTAACATGAATATCACAACTTAATGCGACACCTTGATAGAAGATAAGAGATATGAGAAGTCGTCTGCAAGCCGTTTACGCTTTTTAGCTTCTTTCTCCTCCTTTTCCCTCACCCGTTCCAATAATTCATCAAAAACTAGCTGCAAGTTAGTTGAAAATCACAAGTGATCATGGTGGTACATACTATAGTGCATGACAAAGGAATTATGTACTTATTACAGTGTAGAATGAAACAAAAGATAAAGACAATCAGTACATAACAACTAGATTTTATCAAAAACAGGAGCCTTTAATAGATCAGCCCTCTTCTTGCCACATGGTAATTTCCCTTGTGAAACCACTTTGGTTGACATCAGTCTAAAACAATGTAGTTGCACAAAGAGATTTTCCCAAATGTTCTTGTAATTGGAACCAGGGCCGACCCAGAGCGGGTGAGCTTGCGACGACAAAGGGCTCCAGAATAAAAAGGCCCCGAATTAATTGTTTTACCTAAGGTACAAACAAATAAAAGGCCCATTTCTACATTATAGGCCCCTTTAAACTTACTTTCTGAACTAAAATGGGCCTATTATCTTTCAAAATTCCAAGACCAATTTAAGTCGATTTTTTTTTATCTTTCTTTTCACCATTTGAGTTTATTCCCTTGGTTCTGCTCTATGCAGTTTTTTTGTGTATTGGTTTGATTTTTTGAATATTGATTTGATTTTTTGTATATTGATTTATCCAACTTATACTATTAAATCGATAACTTCCTCATCCCAAAGCAGTGCAAAGTTCAAAATCTAACATATACCCAGGACAATTTGACTGGTAAAGACCGGAACTTATGAACAATAGCATCGGTTTAGACTAAGAATGCATATAGTAGCTTCGTCATGACAAACGAATTATATATATGATTGGAATCAGAGTTAACTCAGCAGCCTTGTTCTAACTTCTATGCAATACTTTCTCAAATGCATTTCTGAAACTTTAATGCATTTGTCATTGAAGCATAGGCACTTTAGTAAGCAACAATTTAGAAATTTTAACAAAAAATATAGTTGTTAGCTAAAACTGATTATGTGTCGGCCATCAAATTTCCATGGTGGTTTCCACAAATCATAGTTTCATGACGGAAATAAAGATCATTGGCCACGACATACTTTGTAAGGGATTTATCCAGCTTACTTGACGACTCTTTAGACAAATGACCACAAGATGAAAGCTATATCAATTAAAGACATCTAGAGTTATTTTTGTTTGAAGTTTAAACATACCTTTAAGTTGGTATCTAATACAGGTGGAGAGCCAATATCACTTGATATAGCAGTTATAAAGTCTTCAAGCTTCCAGGTTGATGTAAGTATGACCTAAAAGCAACCACAGCTTAGATATCTAATGATAGAATAAAACAAAAACAGGAAAAATATGACCAATCAAACCTTTCCCAATTTCACTGCATCTTTTATTCGAGTTTTGTCCTCGTGATACTGTAAAAAAATAGGCAGATTTCTCGTTTGTAAGCAACTAAGGCTATAGATCAAGAAAAAACAGTAAGACATCTTAAAATGCATAAAATAAAAAATAAAACCTATTTTTTTTAAATATTACTTCAGGAAAAGAAAGAAGAAAAAAGTTATTGAGATGTAATTACAGAATCAAACTTTAGAGGCTAAAAAGGGACCCCGAACATGGAATCCTGAACCCAGCACATTGAAAGGATAACGTATAGTCGATTTTGGATCTCATAGATAGACTAATAGACCCTATTTCAGAAACCTGAATTACAAAAAGGCAAGGTATATTATACTTGTTTCGCTAGTTCCTCAACAGCATCTTCAAACAAATCTTTAGGAGTTGAACCTGAGGTGTTTGATGCAGCTGCCATATATGTAGGTAGGTCTTTAATCTAACAGGAGAAAAGAAAAAAAAACACGAAAACAGAATAGAAGAAAGGAGTTAAAGACATTAGAAAACAACTTGATAACGGCGAAATTAACTGGGGCAAAACAAAAACTGAATTATGATTTCACCGCAGAAGAAATTTTAAAAAGTACAAAGGAAAAAGGTCTATTAACCTTCATGCAGTAATCACGCCACTGAGTTTTGGCCGTAAGAGAGCCTGCAACGACGTGTTCTTCCATCAATTTACGGAACTCATCACGGTTTTTACGTTCCGTCTTTCTCAACTCTTCCTGTTCTCCAAGTAAGCCATGATAAAATGATTGTCCATCTAAAAATAAACATAGAGTTATAGACTATACAAAACAGAGTCAAACAATTAAGCACCTTTTGTATCCTCCTCTGCTCCTCCTCTTCTTTCTCTAGATCCCGTAGATATTCCTGTGACAAAATTTTAAAATAAACTTCAAAAACCTAGTTTGAACCATCACTAGCTAAATGAGGAAGATTACCTGAAAAATTTCCAAACGATCAATTTTTTCTAGACGTGAACATCTTTCATCAGCCTCTAACCGATCTTGAACTTTTCGCCACTGGCTGCTCGCCTAAGTGAGAAGGTGATGCCAAAGATGCATAAGTTTTTATGGCAAAAGAAACCCAAGAATACAAAAGAGCCATGCTAAAATAGAACCTTGATGAAGTCGCAAGATTCCAAGAACTGCCTATATTCCAATACATGGCGCTTACGCTCCTCCTGTGCCTTTGCTCGTTCCTGACCAAAATTCAGTTTAAAAGCAGTAAGAGCATATATACTTAGAATCCATGATCTTTCAAAGTGCAAAATGATAATGAACATCGAATGCTAATTGAAGATGCATCTACACTAATTTAAGTTATTTGTTACTGTTAAAGGAGCTACATCTGCTCCTACAATCCAGCCTATGTTAAACTAGATAGCTGTTATGATTTGCTGTCATTATATTTTGATTTGTAACAGCTACTGTGTAAATGTGTGATCTTCATTGATTTGTAACAGTAGGCATAGTTCCTATATATGTATACAATTATAAACACAGAATCAAGACAATCAATTATCCTTTTCTACAGTTACCTTCAGTATGAGGATGAAATAGTCGAAGTTTAGATGAAATGAAATAACAGTAAGGCTAATGCCTAACTTATGAGGTCGGTCATATGTAAAGCTCTTTTTCCAGCTAAGAATAGCCATTAAAAACTCAAGATTATCATATCTTAATATATTCATTCCTTCATATGCACACTGGAGAATACACAAGTCACAACAGTGGCGGAACAACAGAGGGACCAGGGATGTCCCTAGAGGGCAACCATTTCCTAAACACTTAGTACAGTTCAATTGAACAAAGGAAATTTTTTATATTTAAATGAATGGGCCGCCCAAATGTCAAAAATGCAATGCTGTCAGTATATAGCATGCAAGTGAAGTCAATGGTTTAAACAATTCAGAGGATATGGCAGGCACAGTAAGATTAGTTTAAGAAAAATTATAAGTTTTATGAAACTTGTTTCTGACATTAATAACTTTATGTAATTTTGTTGGAGAAAGAACATCTTTTATTATTAATACATAATATATTAATGTTTATGTTTTGCCCCCTCATACTTCAAAATTCTAGTTCTGCCACTGAAGTCAGGTTCAAAAGTTAGATCAGGAAAGAATTCCTCAGTGAAGTCCCAGCCTATTGTTGCTCAATGTCAATGCACATTTTGCAACTAAAGGGTGTAAACATCCCCAACACGCTTAGAAACGTTAAAATAGAATACAACAGTTGAGAACTTAGGATAGCTGAAACTTACTTTCTTCTGGAGTTCCTCTACATAGTTTTCAAACATCTCCCTGCGATCTCTATCTCGTTCAACAGCTTTGAAACGTTCATCGTTTTCAAATATGCTCTCTACTTTTCTGTATGATAATATAACCGTCAGTACTCACCAACATTGCATAAATTATAAACAGAATATCATATATTGTTATAAGGAAAGACAAACCCCCATCTTGTGGATGATGTTGACTCTGAGCATTCCTGCAAAGAAATCAAGATATATATCAGAAAAGAAACCAAGGCAGCTTCTATGCAAAGAAAATAGAAATTTCCAGAAGCACATAATAACGTACTTCCAACATTATTTTGAATTCTTCCCGTGCCTTTTTCTGTTTTATACGTCTCTCCTCAGCCTCCAGCTTTTTCCTTTGTACCAAGAACTGAAACATAATAACAACATTCGTGTTATTTACAGGCATATTGATATTGAAAGCATCATCATGAGCAGCAATTACTATGATATAAGTGTAGCAAACAGTAGAATATTTCCATCTTTGAAAAAGACAAATTATATACTCTTAATCTCAATTAGACAATACTCACAATACGCAACTATAAGTTAACAACAATCTCACAATATACAACTATAAATTAACAAGAATACCGGTAACGTCAGTCTGTTAAGGACGAAATACATGAATTTGATACTTGACAATGAGCCACTTCATGCCAAATTGAGAAAGATTGACACACTACCACATCTCCCTCTCAGAAACAACCTTCATGAAACCATTATTGGGTATATGTTTTAATTTCTTTCAGACCCATGCAAGCAACAATGTAAAATATTTACCTCATTAAAAGCTTGCTTCCGCTCTCCAAGTGTTTTCAGAGCACCATATCTTTTGTCGTTAATGATCACTCTCATAGCCTGGTAATATTCAGCATTATATCACGTATTTTATGTGTGTGCGTGTGCGTGTGTATAGAAAGAAAAAGAAACAGAGAAGTTATCTGACATAATTCAATTACCTTATCCCAAGACCAATCAGAACTAATATTAGTAGACTCCAGGAGAGCTTTAAATGCGTCTTTCGCCTCCTAAAAGATAAAACAGAAGGTAAAATAATAAGGGGAGTTCCAAAGTAACAATGTAAAAGACTACAATGTGAGAAGTTTGAGAAAGGAAACAATGAAAGAACATGCAATTTCTCAAATTTTGAATTTGTACCATTTTATTTTCATAACTTATGGGTTCCCGATCAACTGGTTTTTCTTCTGATGAAATATCATTACTTTTATTTCCCTTTACGTCATTTGTAGCTTCCTGCAAGGCCTTGCTGTATCAAGTTTCTATTTGTCGAGAATTCAATACCACAACTACAGAAGAAAACTGATGAATACCTCATTCTCCTGTAAAGGAACTCCATCAGAAGAACTAACAAAATCCTGACCTGATACGTTGTTCAAATTTTCCCTAAAAAATAAGCGCAAAAAAGTTCAGATTCTCAGAATACAACCTAATACACCACATGAAAATGCAAATTAAAGCACCTAAAACCAATTAAATGACAGTACATTGGTTCTCCACCAGTATCGCTGATTGTAACAGCAGGTTCAGGACTTCCAATAACAGCGGGAGATGGTACAACAGGCGTCTGAACTCCAATAGAATTTTCTTTAACAGGAGAAGCCACAATAGGTGAGGCAGATGATCTTGATACTGCGGCATTTTGAATATCACCAGTGGCAAAAACAGGTGACACAGAAACAGGGCTTGATGCTATTTGAGCAGTATTGATTGGCAAATCAGCTTCAGCAACAGGGGGAGAAACAGTGACTGTGACATGATGAATTACAACCATTTCCTGCTGTATTTCATTAACAGGTGCCTTCTCTACTCGTTCTCGAGCCAACTGGAACAAATATTTACATAAGAGGAAGAACGGAGAAAGATTTTAAAATAAGAGAAGTATAAAATGTTGAGATAAATGGGTTGGAAGAGGGAAAAACCTTCATTTCCTCAGGCATAGTCCATCTTGATTCATTTGTAACCTTGTTGTAGTAATACCTGCAGCATTTACATGTAGGGTAAAGTAAACAAGGAGTACCAGAATCGTAAACTTGCATCAATGACTATTTTTAAGGAGCCAAAGTACTCACTTTCTTCCATCAGGACTGGTAAATTCCTTCCAGTTAGTGGATGCATCTGCCTTCTGTCCCAATGAAGAAACTCAATAATTTGAATATTTATGTTAAACAGATTTTCACCCAAATAAGAATATTAGAGAAAGGAAGAGTTTGTTGTATGTCGAAAAGTCAAACATAAGAGTAAAACTAACATAGGTGAGCATTACAATTACAAGCCACAGTTCTGCCAGAAAAAATAGAGCATTAACATCACTACTTTTCCTAATAACAATTTTAGCACAATTTAATTTTAATCCTATCCAGCACAATGAATTCCTTCAAGAAAAGTGTCAAAATAATCTCTCTCAGACACACTTGGACATGCATCAAAGAAGACTCCACTTCAAGAGAAGTGTGTCGAGTAGTATACAAGTCAGAGAAAGATACAAGAAAGCCACTTCATATGATCTTAAGTCTAAAATAGTTCTACACATCCATCCTAGGATAAAGGCATGCAGAAAAAATTAATTTAAGCTCAAGATAGAAGAATTGCACCTGAACTTCTCTAATAATAACCATAATTCCCTTTTTCCCCCTAAAACCCTCACCTAATACAACTTTGCACTAAGTCAACCAACATGCAAAACAACTATGAAAATACCCTTCTGGTTTGGAACCCAATAGAATAGTAGCCAAAACTATTGAAATAATATGCCATTACAACTTTCTTATCCTCTCTATGACACTAAATATTACCCACAATCCTTGAAGGATGAAATATGATCCAAAACCCTTCAAACTAGAAAGAAGAAAGTATAGTTTTAAAAAACTCAATTTCTGCGCTACAAATAAGACAGACTATTTGTCTATAAAGGGATGAGATAGTTATGAAAGCTAGAATTTTGAAACTGGAAGCAGAAAACATGACGTATAAAAGAAAGATTATGCTGATCTAAGTTTTGAATCCATTTTTCCTGAGTTCCTTATCCCTGAGTAAACGCAACAAGTTATAATTGTCATGTAATATACACTAAAGAAGTGATAATACAATTTCACACACATATTACTATTATCTTAAATCAAGTAATACAAATGACAGGGTTTACTAACATTCAAGCTATAAAGTAGGTAGAGCAAGCAGCAAAGACCCAAAGCATATCCTAACTCTCAATAGATTGGCACGGCATGTACCTGTAAGCATCTTAACGCTATGGAAATCACACAGCACATAAATGAATAAAGAGAAAAACAAAACTAAGAAAATGAAACAACTCTTAAAGGAATTGAAACACCATTAACACTGTTTCTAGGACTAGTGCATATAGGAAACAACAGAAAAACAAAACTCACAATACCTTGGAAGCCTTACCAAAAGATAAAACCTCTGAAGTACATCAAAAACTAAATCATTAAGAATAATGTTAGCATGACGATAACAAGTAAACATTTCAGTGTATTACCAGAACATGTCTATGGAAGATATAAGATTAGGTAAGACAATTACCATGAACTCAATGCAAGTTATGTAATAATGATATGGACAGATCCAGATTATATGTCAGTAGCCTAACATTTGAAATGTTGACAATTTTTTGTGGTTACATTGGAGGGAAGTGAACCCTGGACCTACCCTAATCCTAACCCTTTACCCCACCCTCCCTCACCACTGGGGCTAACCCCAAGGGATTATTCTACATATGGTCAATACATTCCAAGAAGAAAGCATTCTATACATACTAAAAACTCTGTGCAAAAGATTGAAAAAAGACAGAGTTGTATAAAAATGACTTATCTCAATCTAAGCAGAAAAGCTAATAACTAATGGTCCAGCCAGGCCACTGGATAGTGGTAAACCTGCAATGGAATTACAGATTCGTGGTTGCCTGCTTAAGAGAAACTCTGTCATGAGCTAATGGGCCAAATTTTCACAATGACGTACATAAAAATTCTAGGTGGTGTAACAACACCAAGAGGAAGGACATTTGAACTTCAAGTACCTTGATAAATCAAACGCATTCAAAATAGCACCAAAGAGGGAACAAATAGACAAGCTCACAATTCCACAGAAATGAAAACTGTTAATTGATACCACTAAAGGTATCACCAGGGAAAGCAAGTTACTTGCATGACTCACCTCCAATGGTGTCATCAATTCAAAAGGCTTCTCCCAAGTAGATAATGCTGTTCTCCGGTTGTAATAAAATCTGAATAATTCTCCGGTTGAAAAGCATAATATTTGATCAGCAACAGATTATCAGCCATTAAAACCACTAAAGTACAACATTCTATGAATCGGAGTGTAAGAAACAATTGAGGACAATAGTAAGAATCACTACCTTCTTCCATCAGCAGATGTATGCTCCCTCCATTCTGCTGCAGTCCCTCCTAAAATGTTAGGGCGGACACTTGTTTCCTGGAATTTTAAAAGATGATGACCATTAATCAAGAAATCAGTATAAATTGCTAAAGAGAACACCACCTAGGCTCAAAACTGAAAAGAGAGGCTTCTTACTTGAGCAATAGAAGTGGTTACAGCAAGCCGTTCACCGTTGTGCTGCAAAGGTCTAGCTTGTCCCTCAGATAAAACATTAGATGCATGCACTTGAGATATAGACTGATACTGGCTGGAGTCATTAAAACTTCTTGGCATTTGACCATAACAAGAAGATGCAAACTGCATAATTGCGAATTATGAGCTCAAGGCCTAAAGATATTTCAAGTAAAATAAAAGGTCAACTAAGAACACTCCTGAAACTTACAGTATATGATGAAGAGAGAGATGTTCTCGGACCACCTAAGTTAGACATGACATTGTTTGGAGCTTGTGAATTAGGCTGAGGTAGGGGCAACTCCGATCCAAAGTTCCTGTTAGACTGAGCAATTGGCAATGGAATTACCTGTGATGGCAGCATACCATGACCTGGCTGACCAGACATTGGAGGTAACTGCTGCATTGGTTGCGAAAACTGGGGTTGTGGAGTTGGAGGAGGCAATCTGACATTCATCACAGGAGCACCCCTGCCAACATTTGGAAAATTTTGCGAAGTCACAGAAATGAACTCCTGTGAATGTGGTGCTGGAACTCCTGGCCGGAACTGCAGCATAATATTAAATTGGAAAGGAATTATTATTATTTTATCATTACAAAAATATTAAGCGACGCACAAATTCATAAAGAAGGAATGTGTTACTTGAAAAGACATGGGCGGAAAACTTCGAGGAGGATCCACAGAACCAACCATAGGAGGCCGAAGAGGCTATCCAAGGAAAAGAAACGGAGGAGTAAATTAGCAAAGCATATGAAAAATAAATGGCCAAAATCTATTTTCAAATTTTTGTGCTATCAGAAGCTTCATCCTCTTGAAAGGTATTCTGTATTTCTGAAAGAGTCAAGTACTTGAATAGGTATAACCAGTAATATAATGAAAATAAAATAAAATGGATCCATAAGAAAGGAAGAATTGGATCACCACCTTTGCGAGTGAAAACGGTCTTGGAAAGTAGAAAGTTAACCGAAAATAAAAAAGCCCTAAGATCTCAAAAAGATAATAACCAAGGAGGGAAACCAAAATATTGAATACGTTGAAAAAAAAAATGAGTTAATTCAATTAATGTATGGCACTACAAAGTTCAAATTTGTACAAGACCGGAAGCACAAAGAAAATAAATAGATCATGAGTTCTGAATAGTTTAAAGATACAAAAAATTCATAATAATAACTTAATAATACTAAACCCGGGTTCAAGTCATTGGATAAGAACATATGAAGATATAAGACAAGCCTTGATGCATAAGCTAAGAGGGCACGCGTGCCTAATCTATTTGAAATGCAGATACGAATTAACAGACTCAAAAGAATCCGAAAAGGTAATCCTTCTGGCCTACTTGGTGAGAAAAATAATATTATAGCAAAGCAGGCACTGAGCATCATAGAAACACAACAAATTGTCTCTGAATTTATGTGGTTTACAAGATACGAACATATAAAGACAGTTTTATTTACACAATACCTGTAGACCTGAAAATTGAGGATTATTGGCCATGCCAGTAAAAATACAAGCCTCTGAAAACAACTGCAAAGCCAAATTGAATTATCAAATAGTGTACATCAAAACTTCATTGAATGGAAAATTGATTTCACAAAACACACAATAATATATCATATAGTGTAGTGTTCCAAGCAAATGGAAATGTAAAGTTTATGGTAAGGATTGCTGCAGAAACATGTCAAAACAAGCATAGCTAAGAAGAGGTATTAAAAGAGGCAGTACAAGGAAGGATGAGACAAGAAAAAGGTAGTGTAGGTTGAGGCAGTACCAATTTATATATTGAAGGCAAAAAGTCCTCTACGATGGTTCATATGCGCAATAAAGGTTTAGAAATCACTGGCCAAATGTTGAAGGGAAGAAATCTGCAGCAAAAACCAAAAACAGAGTAATCAAAAAATTATGTAACTAATCCTAAATAGTCAGAATTATGTAAAACCATTTTTATGGTTTCAGGTTTCAGTTAAGAAATTATAGAACTACTGCAAATTACTGTTTTTCACCGCTCTTTATAAACAAAGTTCAAAAACTCTCCCAAACAACATGCATAAATTCTCACCAAAAATATACACCACTATTTTCTATAAGCCAAATTGTAGGCTGTGACTCTGCCATTGCCAGCTCCCCCAAACTAATCCAGAATGCCAATCAAATCAAATAAAAAAACCCTAAATTTCGAATTTAACAAACTCAATTAAACAAAAACTGACCTAATTAATTACACACAAAACTGAGGGCAATTGAAGTCGGAGACGCATACAAAACAATAAATATTGGAAATTTCATAAGAAGTATTGGAATTTGTTCGTCTTTTTAACGAAATACTGAAAATTAAGAAGAATATTGAAGGAAAATGGTTACCAGCTGAGTGAAGAAGTTGTGGCGGTGAAACACGTGAGGACTTGAAAGCTTGCACACTGTTGATTTGGTACTTTTTATTTTTTTTTGGGGTCTGAATTTCGAAGCTTTAACTAAAACGGCAGTTACTTTGCGGCTTTAGGATGCCCATCGCGTTGTCGTAAAACTTTCGTCAACGATTTTTTTGCGTTTTTGGGTGGCCAACGACATGAAAGTGTGTCGTATATTTAACACGAGGTAGCTTCACTCTGATAGATAGATTATAGATGACAGTTAGGTTCACCAAAAAGAATATTAATAAATAGGAAAAATTGTTGTCACCATACATGAATTTTACACTAATTTTAGCTAACGTTTCTAAATTTCATTATTAGTTGCAGAATGTGTATTGATAGTCATTCCGTTAAAAAATTTAACTATTTCTGTTAAAAATAAGAATAAAATTATCTTTTCAAATGTGTTTATAAAGGTAAAAATGGTAAACTTTGGATTTCATTTTTGTTTAATGGAAGGAATTGTATAAACACATTGAAAATATAATTTTATCTTTATTTTTAACATAAATAATTAAGAATTTTAACGGAATGACTGTCAATGCACATTTAGGCATAGTTCAGGGACGTCTGCTACTAATAATGAAATTAATGGATAATAGCTAAAATTAGTGTAAAATTTAAAGACGGTGGCAACAGTTCTCCCTTAATAAATAACATAGTAAATGTGTTCTTCTTGCTAGTGGCCTAATCCTTCTTTTTTTTTTAATTAAGAAAAACAAACATGTATTGGAGTCATCTAAATACACAATGCTAAAATTAACAAGAGAAATCTGATTTTGAACGAACATGCAACAAAAACTTATAAGGTATGAATTGAAACTTCTAAAAAAATTTAATTTTCTAATAAATTTGTGTCAATCAATGATGGATCTTGAATCTAAATTTTATGTGAGTTAAACTTGCATGCTAAATTTTGGGCAAAAGTCGATGATACTAGTAAATTTAAGTAATAAATATAAAAGACTAAACCTAGTCAAGAGACGCTAAACTTACATGTACAATTCTTATAAAACTTAACGGTATTAGTGAATTTCATTATTAAACATAATAAGGTACACCTAGTCAATGGGACGACGTAATGAGCCATACCCAATGGTGTAGTTAAGAATTTAGGCAAGGAATGACACTTTATATAGATAGTGCTAGGGGTGTTGTTTTATCGAAAAGTTTGGCAATAAGTGTTATGATTCCATTATGAAAGAAATTAATGTTAAGAGGGGCACTTTATCATATAAACGATCATAATAGCGGAAAAAAATAAAATTAGAAATAATGATATTGGATGAGGGAAATATTATGGGCATATATATGTTACTCGTGTTTCAATAACCAATTGTGGCATAATCTATGTTGAGTATTCAAAAGTATGCAAAACAACTCGATCATGCACTCAAACTTCAATACTCATTAATTAGTGAGTGATTTGATACGATAATAGAGAAATATAAAGCAATAAGCAAATGGAAAAGAAACAAACTTTAAAAAATTTAAACAATATTGGTCCAATTTGCATACATATATACAAATAGATATTGTAACGAAAAATCACTGAAGTGGCGTTGTGAAATTGAGATTTATAGATCCATGACCTTAATTTTAAGAGTTTAAATTAGAAATACTTTGATAATATTAATCTACAAATATATATATATATATATATATATTTTTATACATAAAATAAAAAGTTTAACAAAGTAGAGCCCCTAGGACATCCACAACCCGAAAAATCAACTCACCAAGCTCCTGTTGCATCCCTCGAGAGTAATCTCTCCCATTTTTTATTCAAGTCTCTATGACGTCCACCCCATCTCCGGAGGAGTCCATTTAATCAAATCATTTGGCACTGCCATCGTTAGGGGCATTTTCCTTGAAATAGTTGTCCCTAGGCATATGCTCCAAGATAGAGACCCGAGTAGGATGAGGGGTCTCATTTGAGAACACCACTTTATTCCTAGCATTCCACTTGAAAGCGCATATCAACATCTTCAAAGCTCCAAACCTGCTGGGCAAATATAAAATCGTTGAACAAATGGTTCATTGAACAAATATCTGTTCCTTACAAGCATCCAACTAAAAATTTTCACTTTGGGAGGGATCTTTAATCTCCACATCCAATCTCGATAAAATCCAATCATGAGGACTCTAGATTCTATTATCGCTAATATCATCACCAAATCTAGTCCTAATATCCAATTAAACCATCTGAGTGGGAAAGAAGATCCTAGACTAAAACTAAACTATCTGAGTGGGAAAGAAGATCCTAGACTAAAACTAAAATCCAGAGGAAATCTAGGCTCTAAACGAATAGGCTCATCAGTTCTAGCACCCACACATATCCCAGGAGGATCCCACCCTCTACGCCACGCCAGATTGAAGATGAATCGCCTAAACCCTAGCAGAGCTATCGGGCATCGAAACCGGTCCTCTTTCTTAATTGATCTCCATTATAAAAATATATATAATAAGAAAAGGAAAAAGGGGCCCAAGACCCTTTAGACCTTTCTTACCTCCGCCTTTAGCCATACCCCTCAAATACAAAATACTTCATATTTAATTTTAAGTTATACTCTTTAAGACTTAAAAATATCAAAATCCTCAATTATTTCAAAATTAAAACCCTATAATCAATTTCAACATCAAAATAAAACTAGGGGTAATCCTTATGTACATGGCTCAAGGGCTCCAACATAAGGCACCTACGCACCAGTATATGTTTGAATTTGTTGAAAGTTTCAGTAATTTCTCCATTTTTCATTTTTTCTATTAATATATTGATTTATGCAACAAATGCTTAGCCTTCTATCATTCAATACTGTTAGAATTTAGACTCCATTTCGAATTTCTTGAAAGTTCCTCTACTCACACTATAACATTCTTACACTTATACTTTCGAGTAGGAGTTAAGGTTCCAGATCAGAATGATTCCGGCCCCAAATTTATCTACGGCGGTAAGTATAATTTATTTATATATTTTTTTTTTATCAAAAAATATTTGTATTTAAATTTCTGTCTGGATTCTGTAAGGTATACACAAACTTAGTATATATTCTCTTACAACCTCACTTTATATGTCACAATTAAAGGTTACTAGTTTCTACCCTGTTTGTTTCCCCTATACCTTGCCACATGTTACTTACTCTCCTATTTTCTATCATAGGTCGAAAAAGGTAACGGGAGTTAAGTTATGAACATATGATGTTGTTAGTAAAAATCCATATATAAAATAGCTATAAACTCATTAAGTATTTTGTGACCATTCTACAGGTCCCTCAAACTACGAAATTCAAAGGATTATAAAAAGGACTAAAGACTGTCAAATTGATACTCACAATGAACAAAGTACAAGAGATTGATCAAACCCACTCTCATTCCATGTCAAACAACCAAATAAATCAAAACTAGTAAGTAAATCAATTCCTAATTCTACGAAAACTAATTCCTAATTAAGACAATATTTTCCAACACCCATCGTCAAACTCATGAAGGTGCATCGTGAGCTTGTGAAGAAGTAGGAAAAAATTGATCTCGTCATGTCGAGGTTGTACCGCCGATGCTGTGATGTTGATGTTGTGATGCTGATGTTGTGCAACGTATGTTGTGTTGCCGATGCAATGCTGATGCACGCCGATGCAATGCTGATGCACGCCAATGCCGATGCAATGCTGATGCACGCCAATGCCGACGTTGTTGCCGACGCGCGCCAATGCCGATGTTATTTCTCTTTTATCAAAAAACATTTGTATTTAAATCTCTGTCTGGATTCTGTAAAATATACACAAACTTAGTATATATTCTCTTACAACCTCACTTTATATGTCACAATTAAAGCTTACTTGTTTCTACCCTATTTGTTTCCTCTATACCCTGCCACAAGTTACTTACCCTCATGTTTTCTATTACAGGTCGAAAAAGGATACGGGAGTTAAGTTATGAACATGTGATGTTGTTAGTAAAAATCCATATAAAAAACAGCCCTAAACTCATTTATTTTTGTGACCATTCTATAGGTCCCTCGAACTACGAAATTTAGAGGATTATAAAAGGACTGAAAACTATCAAATTGATACTCACAATGAACAAAGTACAAGATACGGATCAAACCCGCTCTCATACCATGTCAAACAAACAAATAAACCAAATCTAGTAAGTAAATCAATTCCTAAATCTACCAAAACTAATTCCTAATTAAGGCAATTCCAACACCCACTGTCAAACTCATGAAGATGCATCATGTGTTTGTGAAGAAGCAAGAAAAAATTGATCTCGTCACGTCGAGGTTGTACCGCCGATGCTGTGATACCAATGTTGTGTTGCTGATGTTGTGCTGCTGATGATGTGCCACATATGTTGTGTTGCCGATGTAATACATATGCGCGCCAATGCCGATGTTGTTGCCAATGCAAGCCAATGCCAATGCTCTGACGATCTGGTGCCAAAGATAATGCTTATACCCTCCAAAGACAGCCCGATGGATTGAAACCCCTCTGATTCCATGTCAAATTGATACTCCACGACGAACAAAGTACAAGAGACAGATCAAACTTGATTTCATCATGTCAAATAAACCAAATCTAATCAAATCTAGTAAGTAAATCAATTACTAATTCTACCAAAACTAATTCATAATTATGATAATATTTTCCAACAAAGACAAGAGGATGCCTTGCCCAAGAAAATTCATCAATACTACATGCAAAATTGAAATTGTAAGCAAAAACATATTCTGATGAAATTTGCACCAATAAGTCTCCATATAATGCAGATGGAAGAATTTGATAGGGTTGACAAAGAGCTCCCTTAGGCGTACCGTATGAAGCAAACAGTTGGCAAATGGACTCAGAAGTTGACAGACTGGTGATCCTAATGGATCACTCAAAAACAGATATTTAAGAAATAAAGTTAGATATATCTTACAAAATTACTCTGTATGCAAATTGATTCCACACTTTTCTAAGCATTCCTACATCTTCTCAATTTCTCAGAAATACCAATTACATTATGAATATATATGTAAATTCATACTGTTCTATGAGAGCGACTTCGTTGGGCTTCCACATCAGCATCAACGTTGGCGAGCGCATTAGCATCAAATCAGCATTGCATTGTATTGCCATCGCATAGGCATCACATTGTATCAGCATCGCATCTGTAGCGCATCATAGTGCATCGGCATCGCATTGGTATTGACATTCACATTGGCATTGGCGCCACAACATCAACGTCACAACATCAGCATCACAGTATCAACAACACAACATTTTTAACGACCCGTTTATTTAATTATGCGATTTTCGTAATTTATTTTAGCAAATGACGATTTTACCCTTGAGTTTAATAGGGGCTCGGAAGTAACTGTTTTTTTTGGAGATACTTTTGGAAGTTTTCTTGGACCATCATGTAGGTCTCGAACTCACGAGTTCGTAGACATGCGACATGCAAAAATCGGAGTCTGTTTGAGAGAGTTATGGGTCTAAAAACTTCAAGGGTAGTTTGGTAATTTTTGTGGCAAGATATTTTAAAACCCCATTTTTTCAGATTTTTCTCTTATCCTCTCTCTTTCTCATCTCGGTCTCTTTCTCGGCCAAACCGAAAACACACACACACACCCCCCATTCCTTGTGATTTTTCGTTTTCGGCCAAACCAAGACAAACCAAGCCTACCATCATCTTCCTCACCTCATTCCAAGTTCAACCGTACTAACCACGGAGGTGGACATCTTTGGGAGAAGGATTTACGATGGTGGACAGTAACTCGGTGAGTTTTCGACTTTTCCGGCCACCACAAGTAAGGGTTTTCGATTTGGACTTGAGATTTGAGTTCATGGGCTCGATTAGATGGATTTAGGTTATTAATTTGTGAAAAATGGTTGAGTTTTGATGCAATTAGAAAGAAGCTTGAAACCGGTCGAAAATGGCGGATTCCGGCTGGTGAGACTACAGTACCGGCAACGTAAGAACTGGGGCGAGTAGCCCTGCAGTCGATCATGGGTTGGTACCCCCAACCGGCCACTAGAGAATGGCGGCACATGGGGCCCTCCCCCGGGTTCCACGTAACGACTCGGACCAGGAATTTAATTAATTTGGGAATTTAATTAAAGAAAGGACGATATTACCCTCGATTTTGGAAGGGTTCAGGAGTCACTTTTTGACTGGAAGTGCTTTTAGAAATGTTTGTTAGGTCATTCCATGGGTCTCGAACTCACGAGTTCGTAGACAGTCTGCACACGGAAAACGGAGACCCGATGAGAGAGTTGTGGGTCTAGAAGCTTCAAGGGCAGTTTGGTCATTTCGAAAAAGTCCAAACTTTAGGGGGATATTTTTTCTCTCTTTTGGAAATGTCTGTGATCTATTCTCGTCCTCTTCAAACAACAACTTCATGACTCTTCCTGGACTCTCAAACCAGCACCGAGCATGCCAGTGACATCATGTAAGGTTCCAGAAACCATTGGGTTAACCTGAGCATCCACACATTGCTCAGGGGCCCAAAAGTGAACGCACCACAAAGATCTTTCCAACTCAAGGGGCCAAGACGAAGCTATGAATCTAGGACTCATAGCTCCCACTTGTGAAAGGCATAAACTCGAAATATTCTCCCCACGCTCAGAATTTGTAGCTAAACGAGGCGTCACGCCCCCACTACCCCATCGAAAATCCAAAACATCGAGACTATAAACGATCCTAATTGGCGCCATCTCTAAACAATCCCACCCCAGATCCTCCCAAAGATAAGCTTCATATCGATGAAGATGAGGAGGTCTATAAACATTAGCTAAATACAAATCACAGACAACACTCAGAGCCCTAGTCCCTAATTCATTTAAAATTATCCCCAAATCTAGCTCTCTTCCTATTGCAAGCAAGGTGCACGGGATGATTGAATCCCTAGGACTTATCCTATAGGCTAATTGAAGAATCCCAAGCGTCCACCAATTAGATCTCTCTCACTAAATCGAACACTCAGACTAGGCGGATCCCAAGCTCCACATAAACATATAATATCAATGTATTTCTCCCTCCCTCTCTCTCTTCTATGCTTCTTCAATTCCACTTCTAATTCTTTTGTTGTTTTGTTTTCTTTTTGGGTGAAATGGAGGCCTCAAGTCAAAGAACAACAAAAACTAACAAGCCATGGCGGCTCTTTATGGCATTGATTTTATTGGCAACCAAACACATATGATATATATCTAGCTAAGAGAGTGGTTGGGAGAATATATGAATTGGTTGATGATGTTAGTGAATTATATTACAGGCAATAAGGGGAGGGGGGCAAGTGACTGCAAGCATTT